>JBBPCX010000160.1:2097109-2124508 GCA_037974365.1 Hydrocynus forskahlii
CAGAAAACATTCCAGTTATCAATAAAAGGTAATCTCTGTTGCTGACACCAAGATTGTAACCATTCATTGAAAGCAAAAAAAAAATGAACACACACACACACACACACACACACACACACACACAGAATGGTACAAAAACCACTAGTTTCCTTTCTCCATAATTTTTTAAAATATGCTTCTATAATTATCTATAATTGCATTATTAAATATGCCACTATATCCTCTCAAGAATGGTCTGAATAATAATAATTATTATTAATATAATAATAATAATAATAATAATAATAATCATAATAATAATAATAAAATGATAATAAAATAAATAAAAAAAATAAATAATAATAATAACAGTCATATACAGCAATGTAACAAGACATCACTAATCACTAAACTAATGACATCAAATAGAGCACAACAAGTTAGAAGGGTTCGACTCAGGTTCGGGTCACTTTGTTTGTAATGGAAACACATTTGTTTGTGGTACGACACGGTTCCTAGTGGAAAAGCGGCACAAGAGAGTGAGAAGATGTGCAGATGAGAAGTAGATCTGAAAGATATGGCGGTACTGGTAATGAAGTGTGTTAAAAGTTAAAAGCAGGAGCCATGAGCAGTTTAAGCCATGAACAGTACATCCATTGCTAAGAAATAGGGAAACCACAAAGTTTAAGTTATAGAAGTGTCAGATAGAATAGATGGAATTAATGTTTGGACTTTTCCTGACCATTTAAAGGGTAAAGTATCTATTTTGTTCTTCTACATCACTGACCACGGAGGCTGGTTTAATAGATTGATTTGTCTTGGCTGAACATGTTTACGTACGCAAAGAGTCTAATGTTCTCTATTTCACCTTTTTTACGGCTTAGAGTACCTTGTTGGGGTCTTAAGGAATCCCTTCATCTTGTTTTGAAGAGCAAGTCCTCCACAGATCTTCCCCAATGTAATCACATTCCAGACCGTTCATTAAATCTGCAGAGCAGGAGCAGGATGGAACTTTCCACACCAAACAAGACTTGCCAGGAGTGGGCTGGTGTTACTTCTGTTTTACTACCGCACTGATGTTCGGAACCTTTTTTTCAGATATGAGATTCTGGAAAAAGGGAGCCGACGCATCGTAACTTTTTAAGTGTGGAAATGAATGGAGAGGAATCTAACGGCTCCAGTTTTGCAATGGACTTGTTTCATGTTTCAGAAGAGCTGGAATGCGACATGCTGGGTGTGTGTAAATGAGAGAGCATACCCAATTTGCCTAAAATCCATTTACATTCTTAAACTGCAAAAATCCTTGGTTCAGTTCCTTCTAGACTACAGGCACTTTTCCACAGGTATACAGGAACCAGGTTGTACCTAAACTATACTGCAGCAGGGAAGTTGCAGCACATTTTGGTTCCACAGTGTATGTCAGCCCAGCAATGGTGTTTTTGATACGTCTCAATACTATGGTCTGTTATTATTTATAGTCTAGTTTGAGTTTTTAATTATTTTTCTTGGCATTCGTCAGGCGTGTGATGAAAATCTAACCCAGCTAACTCATTAGCAGTGTCCTGATTCACCTTTGTGTTTCTCACAGTGTTGAAGATAAATGTGTTAGTGTCATAGAAAACTCCCACTGAAATGTATCTTCCGCCCAAACAAACCATAGTGGTTTGTACTTCATCGACTTACGAGTTACTTAGTTTGTATCTATATTGCTTTTGGATTTTTTTGCTTGGCCAGTAAATAATTAAAACAATGGTCCCTTACCAAGTCAGTCTGTCGCATAGTAATGTACATCCATGCATTATCTGAGTCTCTTGTCCTAACTAGGGTCAACCACACGCCGAACATGCAAACCTCATCCAGAAAAAAGTCTCATCTGGCCCACCGACCAGTCCCAGGAACCTCGACTGATTTACATGATATATGAAATGATCTACTGTGAGGCATCAAAAACATCACAATTGTCGAGAGTCAGGAGTCAAGAGTCAAGAGTCAAGCTAAACTTACAGGGTTGTCTTGATATTGTAAATTTCTATGAAAAGAAACATTCATTCTGCTAGCAAGCGTGCTAACAGTGTCAGCGTATCTCTGTCCATTGCAATGGACTAAACAAGATGATAGTATCACAACTTATAGTCAAATAGTCAAAGAGTCAGTTTGTGCAAAATCAATTATGTGCATCATCATCATCATATTATTATTATTATTATTATTATTATTATTACTCATGTCAATATTACTGATTTACTACTCATCTCTTTTACAGCAATAACAGACTCTTACCCACTGTTTGTGTTGCTAGTAATTCATTTAACTGTAAGTAATTTGTCTATAGTATTCATACCCCAGATATTGTCTATATAGCATAGTGTATTTCATATCAAGTATTTTCTGCAGCTGCTTCATTTGTTGAATGGGTTAAATACAGAGAAAGAATTTCATGCAGTGAACCCGACCACTGTGTCCTTGAGCAAGACACTAAACCCTCAGTTGCTCCAGGGGGACTGTGCCTGTAACTGTTGATTGTAAGTTGCTCTGGATGAGAGCGACAGCCAAATGCCCCCTTTACGCTTTACTTTACAGTGGAAAAGCACCATACATTATATTCCTATCGGTGATTTTAGTGTTGTACTGACTTATCAGCCAGAAAAAGGTGGGAATACAATAGGATAAAAAAAAATATATAAAACACAACTTCAGGTCCACTAAAACACTAAATCACTTTCCAGACCAAGCTGACAACTTTCCAGGCATGGTTCTTATACTCTGAAGATCATCTGGGTTTGGCTGCCCTCAGTCCAACACTCCCAGTCTGCAACACCAGTGAAACAGAACTACCTAACTTCATGAGCAAAGTGGGGAGAAACGAGTGAGAGGGGCTCTACAGGGCTGGGCTCCTGCTGCGTTTTATATATTTTGGAGGGGAAAGGCTCACTGGATGTGCATCACAGGAAACCCTGTGTGGCTGGGCGAGTGAACAAACGGACAGACAACAGCCCGAGAGATGGGCTGGCTTAATAGCTCAGCTACAACTGGTGGTTTTTAGCTTTTGTTTGGTAAGTTTATCCTCACAAAGAAACCACAGACCAACCCAGTTTAGCTGAGGATGTGCAGGACAACCCACATCAACCTTGTGATTGGTAGGACTTTAAGGTTAATTAACCCTTCTATGGGGAGTATTTTTAACAGTTCTACCCATTGCTGCTTGAGTGTATGTGCTCCTATGCTGGCGTTCTACATTAAAATTTGACAATCTTTTTTATTGTTAATTGTCAAATATCTCCTCGTCAGTGAGACAATGTTTATGTCAGTGCTGGTGTTACTCTTTGTCTTTGGCTTGTGCGTTAGGATGATTGTGTTCGGTGTACCACAGCACAAGCTGGTTCATTATGGTTTCAGTGTCATAGTAGTTATGAATGAAAATGAGGCGATGACAAAAACAGCAGTTCGTCAGTGTAATTTGTTGGTATTACTTTGATGCATGTCAGGACGCTCTATAGTTATACAAGAGGTAAAGTTTGTTACACAGTGTTGCAATTGGGTGTTTCTTGGTTGCATATGTTGTGCTTTTGAGTGTCCTTCACATTCATTCTGTCTGTCAGATGGTGCTTCAGTAGTTTGGATGCAGCCGGAGTTTAGTGTGAAATTAGTTATGGATCGACTATTAAATGAACAATGCGTAAATCTAAAACTTTAAGAGTAAACATGGAGGTGTATCAGCTGTTTTCTTGAATTGCTATTAACTTACATTGTTTCATCAGCAGCTAGAACATGTTACAAATTTCATTGCTGAACATTTCAAAACATGCCGGTGTGATGCCATGCATTATTTGGTTAATAATTACATCACAAAGTTGTAGTTTTTTTAATCATCCAGTTAAACATTCTTGCCTTGCTTTCCATTTGTCTAATGATGTGTTTTTACCACAAAATACATTATCATTGGTTACCTGTTCATTTAAGCATTTTCTGCCAATCCGTGCCACTAAAAATGAAAGATAATAGCAAGTTGCTTTATCTTGGTTCCATCATTTACTGCTCACGTGGTCTTGGTAACCTTTGGATTTCTGCCCATTGGGAAGTTGTTATGAAACTCGTTTCATTCCTGTTACTCAGGAATTCTCTCTCCCCACCGTCTAAGACTCTAAGAAACCTGAATGACCTTAGACCTACATCTGCAATCAGGAAGACTTTAACAGAAGCCGATAAATCATTAAGCTTTACTGGACACTGGATTGACAGTTCATCAGAAAAACATGTTGGTGCAATATATAGATTTACAGTTACAGACTGCGGCCTATCTGCTGTATTTTAGTATCCTTCTTATGCCAATCAGTGGAAAAGGAAACTGCTTAACCAGGACATACCAACTTTTAACTTTTCGTTATAACACAAACTGAACTCTATCTCACCTGCCATCTATTATCTAAATGTATTTACATTAATAGTAACCAGCTGTACTTCACAGCTGATAGTCTCTTCTGTTACATTTGCACACCCCAGATCTTGTTTACACTTGTAATGTTTATTTGAAAATAGTTTTTAAAGTTTTAGCCTTTAATTTTCTCTTTAATTTCATATTACTGTCTCAAGAAGGTTTCAGTGGCTTATTTTGCTACTCATCATATGTATACAAGTGTGTACACTGCAAGCATTGCAAAAAAAGTGAAATAAAAACTAAAAAACAATTTCATTTGAAAAAGTTTCTAAAAACTAGATTATTTACCTCACATAAAGTCAGTTGTTCCTAAAATAAATAATAAAAAAAAAACATGATGTATTTCTTTTCAAAATTTATTTTGCACGTTGCAGACAAAGACAAGACACAAAAAAAGAATCTTGCCACTTGAATGTTGATCTTGAGAGGTTATTTGGGTGGTGGATTAGTGACACTGACAGAGTTTGAAAGTACACAGCAGCACGTCATGCACACTGCTGGACTTCGCCTGGTCCACCGCCCTAAAAATCCAGCCAAAAGTGTCTCTGTAGTTGGAAACTGACCACTGACGAAGTCCTGGGTTTAACTCAGCCTGAGTCGACAGATGTGCTTCAGCCTCCAACTGCACAGCAGCAAAGAGGAGTGGTTTCTAATGAAGTAACTGGTTAGTGTGTTATAAGCAGTAAGTACATTGTACTAAACATGTAATAAGGTAAAATGACCACTGTTTAATTACATATAAGGCTGATAAAAGTCATGCATGCACTTTTAGCCCTGTAATCTAGATCAGGAACAGTGTTTTTATCAAAAACAACAAGACAGCTTGAGAAGCGGAGGAATTAGCACTGCTGTTGTTTTAAGCCTTCCAGTACACTGCATCACCACTAGATGTCAGTGTGGCTCAACATTGTGTGCTGCAGCGATGCTTAGCATTAACTTTTATTGCTTTCACACATATCAGCTCAGTCTCTCTCTCTCTCTCTCTCTCTCTCTTGATCCACGTAGCAGAACATTCTGACAGGCTCGTCAATGAAAGGAGAACATTTTCCACTACCACATTTCACCTCAGGCAATGACGACGTCTGGAAACACAGTATCTTCCAAAAGATCACCAGTGAAGATGGAGCGACATGCCCTCCCCCTCCCCCCTGTCAGTGACTGTGATCCCTGTCTGGAACACCTAAGCAACTAAAACAGCCGCTATTCACACATTTACGGTGCTGATGTCAATAAAAAAGCCTTCAGCCCACCCTCTCTGTTACTCTTCATGTAAGATGTTGATCTCTTGTGTGTGTATTTATGTGTGCGTGTGTGTGTGTGTGTGTGTGTGTGTGTGTGTGGGGGGGGGATTTGGGGTCAAGACACATTCTCTGACTCTATGAAGTCACATTCACTGTGTGAAATGGGCTGCAAACTTCTGGCACTGTAAAAACAACCGCTGAAAGAAATGAAGGTAAAGCTGAGGCTGTCAACCTGCATCTCCAGATCCAACTGAGGTCCAAAACCATGGCATCATGTCTGAGATATTGCTATAGAACTCTATAGAGAAAGTATTTTTAGTTGAGTTTTTCACTGTTTCCTCACTGTCTGGGACTATTTTCACCAACAAGGTGCTCCCTCCTCCTGGGCTTCCAGTCATTGATTGTTGTTTCAAAATCAGTTTTGGCAACTGAATAAAAACCTGAAATAAGTTGGATTTGAATGTTCATTTTGATTAGTTTAACAGAATGAACCACAATGACTACATATACATGCAGTGACCCCCGGTTCAGCAGTCGCGAACCAAACTAATAATTGCTCGCAGTAACTCCCGCATATTCACAAAAACTGCAGATATCCTCAGCATCTTTTTGCTTTTATGACCTCCAGGCCTCGTCCGCCACGCTCCCTCGTCCTTGTGCTGGTTGTTAGTTTGGGCGCGGTGGTTAGCAAGCTCAGCGCTGCGCCCAACCACAAACAACCCAACGTGAGGACGAGGGGGCGTGGCCTGGACGTCACCGCTTTTTTCGTGGCAGTATATAATTTTTCATACATTTTAGTGTTATGTTGTTAAGAAAAATATACTTTACTAATTTTGTAACATAAATATTAATGTAATTTTAGCTATATTTCCATATAAAATATAACTATACATTTTTTGGTACTGTTCAGAGAACACAAAGAAAGCGCATCTTGGGAGGTGAAATACTGCTGTTTGAAAGTAGCCGATCCGAGAACATTATTTATTTTTCCTTGCTGCTGATTGGCTGCTGCCCTGTGACGCTGCAGTTCAGAATAAAAAAAAAAAAACATTTCCCACTCAGAGTGTTTCTCTGAGTGTTCTCGTGTTTTCCGTTTAGTTTTTCTTGAAGCCCTGTATTTTTATTACTGTAAATTAATTTATTACTGTATTTACTCTACTTATACCAAAGAAAACAAAGCGCACACCAAAGGAAACGCGCGTGCGTGAATTACAGTACAGTCTAAAAACAAAATACAAGGAAATCAAAAAACTGACCAAAACGCCTAATACAACTCTCATGTTTTACAGATCTTGCTAAGGATCTTGAATGATTTGGGACCAAAATTGGTTTTGTTTTCATGTCAGTTTTGTTGTCTTATATATTAATGAAAAACTAAAAATCCGCGGCTCCTGCAGTCCAGAAGATTTAGGAGTGAGTTCATTAAGGTAAAAGCTGAGGTGCAGTTTTTACTGATTGAAGAATTGGTTTGGTTTTATGATGCTAAATCCGTTGTCCATTGTTTTTGTTGGCCACTAGGGGGCTTGCAGAGGAAAGTTAATGTGGAATATCCTACGTGTCCAATTTTTGTTTCGCAATTTTAATTTATTCCTTCACACATGGGATAGTAAACATTAATATCCCATTTGAATGGCAGCAACAGCATCTCATGAGTCAATGATAACTGAAAACAGACAACATTTTGCACATATTCAAGGCCTGTTTGCTCATGTAATGTTTATATCTGCAGTAAACAATCCCATGTATTTGAACCACCCCAGGGCTATCGGCCTGAGACCCCTCAAAACCTGGCCATAGCCAACTGTCTGACTTAGCTGACACACTGACAACACAATTGCACAAATGATTGCTGTTTCCCCCCCACAGTCTGTTGTAAACACTGGGAAAGAAAAATGACATGCAGCGTGATCGTACCAACAAGTATGGACAAATTTGCATGGAAAGTAATGGAGGGTTAGGTTTTTTTTGTATGTAATATACATAATGTGATTTTCCCATGAATTCTTATGAGATTGTTGATTTTGTCTTGAGAAATATGATCAAATGTATCGAATATACAGAAAAATATTAATTACTGGGGTTATACTGGGAATTACAGGGTGATATCCAAGCCCTCTCCCGCCCTTGCTAAATGAACGGGCCTTTGTTTCCCACAAAAAATATTGTGCAACATTAAAGTACACATAGTCTTCTGTCCATCCATCCATTCATCCATCCATCCATCTATTCCTCCATCACAGACGAACACACACAGGAGAGACCAGAGGAAATGAGGAGATCATGCTTCCAAAGATCCATATTTTAAATAATCAAGTTCAGAATCAGAAAACTTTATCGAAAACTTTACCATTACATTACATTACCTTACAATCACTTGACAGATGCTTTCATATGAGGACACGTTCAAGTTCCAGGACAGTGTGAGAACCAGAGGAATTAAGTGCTAAATCTTTATGTAAGAGTAGCGCAAGAAGAAGTGGATTAGGAGAGGAGATGTTCTCTGAACAGAAGAGTCTTCAGGAGGCTTCTGAAGACAGAGAGGGATTCTGCAGCTCATCCCACCAGTGGGGAACCAGAATGAAACCAGTCTGGACTGGGTTTACCTTGTGTGTAGGGATGGCAAAGTCAGACGATGTTCCTTGGAGGAGTGGAGGGAGCGAGTAGGAACATGAGGCTGAATGATGGGATTAAGGTTGCCAGGTGCCGACCCGGATGTCACTCTGTAGGCAAGGGTCAATGACCTGAACTTAATTCGGGCAGCCATGGATAGCCGGTGTAGGTCAATCACCAGTGGGGTGATCCTGGAGGAAACTGCTTATGCAGAGACTGCACCGACACACAGAGACAAGAAGAATAGAACATATAAAATAATGTCAAAATAAAACTCTCAGTCAAAAACAACTCTTGCAGAAAGTTCTCTGAAAACACAATGCTGTGATCAAATATTGTGCAATCGTGCAAAATTGAATTAAAATTGCCCTCAAAACATTACAGATGTTAGATATTGACTTTTCAACTTTCTGCTTATTTTGTTTTCTCTTCTTTTTGCCCCATGAAATCAAACCCAGGACCTTCTTGCTGTGAGGTGACAGCATGAACCCTCTGAACCAACGTCCTAAAAAAGCTTATTCTTAAATAAGCCTATATAAAAGCTGAAACATTTCTACCTATATTATAAAAACAGCTTCTTCAGATGCAGATTCTGGATCTGTTTTTATACTTCTGGACCAAAATTACAATTACAATGCAATACACCTGAAATCTGACAGGAGCAAAATTGGAATAGGGAACACTAATCAATCTAAAGTAAATAGACAATTCAGAGTTAATCTGGGTGAGATATCAGTTCTCACACTATGTTTCATGTTTCTGCATTTTCTGCCCAGTTAACATTTATAAACATTTGTGAACCTTTGTTTCCAAAATTGCATGAGGAATCTGAAGTACTTTTATACAATTACATAAACGCTTACTCCTTTTCGCTGGATGTTTGCAAAGCACAAAACGGAGCGTATGCAATCAAGAAAAACTGCAATCAGACGTAATTCTAAACTAATGACACCTGCTCAATGGCCAATCAGGTTTGAGTATTTAACAATACCCAAAGCCAAAGCTTTGTGGTAAAGGCATCACTCTGTCATCTGCGTTCACTCTTGTGATCGATCAGACGCTCTGAGTTTAATCCAGTTTATCATGGTGATAAACGAGTTTTCCTTCATGTTCCATTGCTTCGTTCCTGGGGGAAAAGGTACTGAGAGAAAAATAGAAGGGTACAAGTGTTCTTTTATGTGTAATTCCTGCTTACTCAGTGTGAAAGCATTTTGGGACACAAATCTCTTACATAAGTTCCAAGACTGAAGCTCATATTTTTCGGGGGATATGCAAATCCTCAGCCTTCCTTATTAGGGAATGAGTCTCATTCCCTAATAAAGAAAAGTGCGTCACTGCCTTCAGTAAACGCAGGGAGGATTTTCCCAACGCGGCCCTTAAAAAGCAGCACTCTACTCTGGAAAGAAGATAGACCTTCTTAACCCTTTTGAGCAGCTGGAAGCTCAACAAATGGTAAACCACTCCTTATACGGAAATTGCCCCGGTTTGTGATGATGCTCAAGGTGTCAGACGTCATGCTGAGCTTTGTTTGGTGTTCCTTTGTCAGGTAGAACCAGTGTTACTGCAGTTTAAAATAATAAAAACACCGGTTCTAGACTTTTTACATCATTTATATTTACTGAAATCAGATTTTACTCACACTCTCTTAGAGGGTTAAATCATGTGCTGCAAAAAGATTTAAAGGGGACGTATTATGCAAAACTCACTTTAAAAAAAATTAATAATAATAGGTCTATGGGCTACAAAACATGTTCATTAAATTCTTTGCACAAAATCACTCACATAAAGAGACTCACCAGGTTTATTATTGACAGTTTCAGTCCCTTTCAAAATGAGCCGTTCTGTCACTTTTATGCAAATAAGCGACTGCTGGCCATGCACCACCCATTCTATGCTTACGAAACGAAATGAACAAGCTAGTTCATACTTAACTGCGATAGAAAAACAAAAGTCATTATTTGAAAGTACTTACATCTCCCTCATCTGCTGACTTGTCACGGACAGTAGGTTCAGATCCCCCATGACGCTGAAGTTAGCTCCTTATTCACAGCTCCTTATTCCAATTTTCTGTTCCACCGTAAATACTTAAGGTGGAACTTTTTAAGGTGGAACGAAACCGGGGACATGGCCATCGAAAATGAAATGCAGCCGCGCAGTCCTTCAGTTTTCTTTGTCTGGCAGAAAGTGTAGGGACTTGTGCTGTTCTTTACAGCAACAACACAACACTTCATGTGTGACTTGCCTTTGCCTGTAGCCATAGTGCTCAGCTTCTCCGTGCTCGTAAAACTAGCAGACAAAATGGCGGATCTTCAACTAATTTAGTGGGTGGGGTCTCAGCAGATGAGGGGCGGTTCTATGCAAATTGGCCCTGTAGGCTGTCACACTGGGCCCTCCGTCCAGCCCGCTTGTTTTGAAAGGGCCTGAAACTGTCAAGAATAGAGCTGGTGAGTCTCTTTATGTGAGAGTGATTTTGTGCAAAGAATTTAATGAACATGTTTTGTAGCCCATAGACCTATTTTAACTGAAGTGAGTTTTACATAATATGTAGTTCATAGGGCCACAACGATCAGCCATCATTGTGGTGTCGTGCTCCATTAGTGTAATTTGGTCTGTTTATATTTTATCTTCCGTGCTGTGTGTCAGTAAGAATACAGGAGGCTTCCCGAAGCTTCTGTTCCTCATTTTGAAAATGAAAGAAATGAATCAATTAAGACCCCACCCCATGCTAATTGAAGTGATACCGGTGAAAACCCAGAGGAAGATTTTTCTGCTCACAACAGTATTTTCTTTGTCTGATCAGAAATTAATCATCTTCTTATTTGGAGATTATTGCATCTGACTTGTTCCTCCTAAAGCCTAGCTGTTCTTACTGGCTTCTCAGTTTCTTCTCTTTAACAATTTCAGATGTTGTTCAAATGTTGTTCAGACTCATTTATAAGAAAAACTAATTTTTTTTCTGGATCTGATTATATGAGCTGAATAAAGATCAGAGCAGTGAGAGAAGAGAAATTTGATCTGAAGATCTTAAACTGGGATCGGGCTGAGATCAGAGGAAGCTCTTTCTCAGGAGCCGAATTTAAGAAGTGAGAGAAAATGGCCAGAATCTCAGACTGATGTTAAACCGAGTTCACCTCTGTTTAGGAGAAACAGACTGAACAGAGAAGAGTCTTATTTTGGAATTTTCTTTTCCTCTCAGAAGTTTTTGGGTCTTTTCTGTGTGGAAACTTGTATTGTGTTGGGTTTCCACCACAGTCCAGATGGAACTGGAGATGCTAGCTTACTAATTTAGATCTTAAAATCCTCTTTCTTTTCTCTCACTGCTCTGATCTTTACTTAACTCAGATTATCAGATCTTCAGATAAACCAGAAGATGAAATTTGTCTTAGTGTGGTTGCATGCATGAGAGATTTTATCTGATGACCATCTCTCCACCTTTTGACCTTTGAGGTCTGGGACAGGCTCCAGCACCCCCGTGACCCTGGTTAGGCTAGCAGCTCTGATAATGAATGAATTACATTTTGCCACCACAACAGTACCATTGACTTATCATGAAAGGTTCTTGAGATGTAAAGAGCAACCAGCATTTGCAAATTATGCAAATTAACAAACAAACAAACAAAGAAATGAATGAATGAATGAAAGGATGAATGAATGAATGTATAATACGTAGGTAGATAGATAAATACATATAAACAAACAAGCAAACAAATAAATAAGTAAAATACAATGGCACTTGTTTTTAGGACCTTTCCATGCACGTTTTCATGGCTGCAGCCTCAGGCCTCATCAGTACAGGGGACACATTATAAATACACTGAATTTTTCACATGGAGACGGGAAAGAGTGGGGGTGAAAATGCTAGATCACAGTCCTGTAGTGTTAGGCTGTGTTTTTCCCAAATTCTGAGTTGCCAGCTTTTATGCTTTTGGATTTTTTCTCATTCTCAAATTCCGTCTAAAAGTCTCAAGACAGCAAATGAACAACCAACCAACTCAGAACAAACTTTTGTAAGGTGTGATATGCTGTCATAAGCTGCTATGACAGATTACGTCCATTAATATAACAGCGTTGTTAATACGATCAGTTATTACAATTTGAAATATGGAAAATCTTCATCTAAAGGTAATCCAGGACCACAAAATTGTTGTCATGACAGATTATGTTCAATAATCGAACAACATTATTAACATTATCAGTTATTGTAATTGGAAACATGAACCATCTTCATTTAAAGATGTTTTAAGGACGCAATTGTTTTGCACACATCATTAGAAATGTTCATTCCAGTGTTTATATTGTGTTCAAACATTCATAAACGCAGAGAAGCGCAGAGACGCTTGCCGTTGCCTTTCTCTGCTTATACTGTTGGATCTGGGTTTCACATTTAATCTCTTTAAATGGCAGACGGCTCACTCCTTTAATGTGTGAAAATAAACGCTATCTCTTGGCTCCAGAGAGAGTTCTCATGATCCGCTCTGCTCCTGCAGTAGCCCCATCGAGCCTCGGACTTTTTGCCCAGTGCCATAAAAATAATCCGAAAAGAGCTCACGTGATTGAGCGGAATCTATGAATCAGCCTATCCGAACTGCTATTGTATCTCCAGAGAAAAGTCAGAGTCAGTATTTTTTCCAGCTGGGGCTACTGTTTTGTGTGTGTGTGTGTATCTGTGCAATCACTTGCCAAATTCGTGATCCAGTGGGTGGGGTGCAATAACATCCAGGTCCATGTACGCATCCGCCTATAGATAAATATTATCATGATTATACCACCTATTCGTTTATGAGTACAGGTGTTAGGAGGTAAATGATGGACTCCTTCTAAAAGTCAGATTAGCATCTCAGAACGCATGTCGACCTCTTGTCAAAACAGAGTATTTTATTTGACTTCGAATCCAGGCCCAGGGCTGAAGAACTTCTGACACCGAAATGAATCAACGTCAGTTATAACAAACTGCAGGGCATCGGCAGGCCTTCAGCTTCTGAACATTGAGTCTTTTTAGATGATTTGAATGGGATGCTGCACATTTCACATGTCAAAATATGACAAATGAGCCAGACGAATGAACCTTCATCAGGCCGGCCACATGCTGATGCCTCTACTACGCTCGGCGTCGTGTTACTTTAATCATTAGATGCGTCTGCACTGGAACGGCACATGTGGTGGAGCTGTCAGATCTGATATACACTCAATTCCCTGAAGGTGCCTTCAGGACGGAATGAGGGATATTTTCCGTGATGGCAGTTCGCTCTCTGTAGGCCATGGCAGCCTTAAAAAAAATAAAAAATAAAAAAAAAGCTTCCAGACTTGAAGGCCCGCCCGGCACAAGGCCATGTTTAGACAAGCATCCAAATGAGATGCTTTTCACATATCTGATCTTTTTTCCTTTGAGGTATAAACAGCAAAATGCTACACGAGGCTCAATTGTTCCACTTTCTACTGTTATATATCAGCAAGTGATCTCATGCTGTTGTTGGAAAAAAAGAGGGCTTGGGAATCACAAACTATGCTTTAAATCACATTTTGTCTGGCTTTTTGCACTTTGCATGAAACAGGAAAAAAAAATGGCTAGACTTTGTCTCATTCTCCTTGCTGTGCGAGGGCAACAGCACCTCATTTAGATTCAGATATTTATGTTTTGTTTTTTTCTTGCTTCATGCACCTGCAGCAACTTACTCTCTGATTTACGGAGCGAAACAAATCAAGATTTATAAAGAGAAAAAGGAGACATCCACCGGTCCCCGTCAGATGGTCTCAACAAACTTTCAGGAACTGCGAGAAAAATATCTGGATTTCCTAGAAAAGCAAATTCAGAGCAGAATATCAAATTTAAGAGACTTTTCAAAAGGCTAAGGATCAATATGTGTGCTCACAGTTCAGTTCCTGGAACTGCAATAATTTACATTAGTTTCTGAACAATTCATAGTCCTGAATAATTATACTAAATGATTAATTGGAGATACAGATAAATTTCTAGGAAATACAGAGCAATTAATGGCAACTACCGAACAATACAGAGTTGTTACAGAGCAGTTAGTGTAATTTATGAAAGTTAACGAACAAGACATAGTGGATACAGAGTAATTAACGGCAGTTACTGAATAATGCACAGTAGATAAAGAGTAATGTGTTGTATAGACAGAGTAATTCACGGTAGTTACTGAACAATTCATAGTAGATCATTAAGGTATATACAGAATGATTAATAGAGTGAATAATTTGTAGTAGATGAACAGCAGGTACTGAACAATTCACATTTAGACACACTGACAGAAAATAAACACAACACACTGGCCACTTTATCAGGAACTGTTCCCGTGTAGCTCCACTCTGCTGGAGACTTTTCGCCTGTCTGTTGATGCAGCTTGTGTCAGTCATCCTTTCGACCTTCGTCGATGGAATACGCTGCATGACACGTTTGGAAAAGTGTGTTCACTTCTCAGCCATCACTACTGTTTCAAAGTACGTTCCCCAACACACAGTTTACACACACTCGACATGTCCAGGTCTGCAGGCTTGAGTTAGTTCAGGTTGGCGATGACTCAGCGGACGCGCGTCTCTCCGCGTTTGGTCCGGCGCGGCCGCAGCGCGGACCCACCGCCGAGAAAGCCACCCAGGGGCCATTGCTCATCAAAAGAAGCTGAACACGCCTGCGTGCGCTGCGTGCACTTCCCTTCTCCGTAAACACACACATTACACCAGCCATCCTAGGGGCTGTTTTTCTCACTCTCTTCCCGACGCACAACAAACCCATTAAACTCTCTTCCTAACTCCGTCTCGTGGAGAAGAACCCTCCATCTCCGTGTCCTCACTTGCGTGTGCATGAACTTTCCCACTTCTTTGGCATATGCAAGCAATTTCCTCTTCTCTTATCTAACCTGGACCCTCGGCTCCTTTTTCTGGAATTGTGAGGGGGGGAGAGGGGGCATTTTATGATCCTTTTGTTTGTGCGATGTTTTGGCTTCACCATGATCTAATTTAACGCACATTGGACGGCAAGAAAGAGAAGTTAGAAGCAATTACACATGGTCGAGCTGAGAGCTTCTCGGTTTCACTGCTGTGTCTTTCTGGGCCTTCCTCCACTCCTGGCTCCAGGACGCTCGGCTGCAGGCAGACCGAAGGCCTTCTTGACTGTTTGTAAATATGGGATGCCTGGCGCGTGACTCAATTTATTCAAAGACACAATTTAGTTTTTCAGTCAGTGGTGATTAATGGCATGCACCTGTGTGAAATATATTTGCCATATTTCTGTGCTGGCCACATTTTCCTCTGTCTTACATTATCGTAAATTATTTCCTGGTAATAGGAATTATTTACTCTTTTGATGTTGTGTCAGTGAAACGAAGGCCATTGTTGTCTCAGTTGTGCTGAGGGGCACGTATAGAGGTGGGCCACTTTATCAGAAAAACCTCACATTGCTGGTGTGCAGCAAATGTCGGCCATCTGTTGATCTGTTAGTCATCCTGTATGCCTTTATCGTAGGTCAGTTTCTGAACACAGAGCCTCTTCTGGATAGAAACATTTGGACTACAACCTAGCAGTGACACATGCCTGATACGTTCACACACGCACTACCACACTACTACCATGTCACTGCTGTCCTGAACATAGTACTGCCTTAACATTTTCAAGAATTTGAAAGAATTTGACTAAGAATTTGAAACATAAATCAGGAAAAATGCCCTGAGAGAGGACAGCATTTGCCACGCTCCACATATTTAAATCGTTGCGAGAACTGAGATTCCGAAAGCTGTGGCGATTTTAGCGTAGTTCCTGCCGTGAGAAACTAGGCAGAGTGGTGACTTGATAACAGATGGGCTACAGTCTGTAACTGTACACTGATATAATGGGCCAACAAGGTAGGTGGAGCTCAAAAAGGGGGCAAAATAAGAATTTCTACCCAAGCATTTTCTAGTCAAATTTGCTTGATTTTGTTAGCAAAACCAAACCGAAGCAGGGCTAGTTGGAGGCAGCTAATGACATAGGCTAAAAACTTTTTCAAAGCTTTATTGAAATGACAAGTGATGTTTCATGAAACACATTAATGTTAAAAATACATCAATTAAATAGCAAGAAATATCTAGAAATATAGGTCTAGGACATAATTTAATTTTACCGTAAATGTGTTGCCAATCTCAATGCAATTGTCAAACATTGTCATGTCAGAAGTTATGGAAACCTACCTGGTCCCACTAATTAATATGTATTATATACAGCTAGCAGTTTAAGTGATTCCACCTCATATTTCCACATTAATAATGTGTTTGTGTCTTGCTCTTTAGCAGACAAGCTGATTTCTGGACACTCCTCCTGCCTGGACACCGCACTTTTCCTTTGACTCTTTGACTTTCAATTCAATTCAATTCAATTTTATTTATATAGCACGTTTTTACAACCAAGTTGTCACAAAGCAGCTTTACAGAGTCCAGGTCCGAGCCACTAGTGAGTAAGTTTGACTGTAGCTACGAACTTCCACGTCTCACATGCAGCCCACTATTGGAATTATTAGTCAACCAGTCTATGCACTCCCAAGCCTAAGGTAGCAACTCCTTATACAGTGGATAGTGAGTGTATTTTTTAAACATAAAGCGACTAATAAACTATTATTTTTGCTTGGTGGTCACTGACTAATTGTGTCCTTAAAACAACATCGCAAGGTAATAAATTTATATTACCTTGTTACTCTGTGGAGAATAGGGAGGATCAAAAGGAGCTAGGCATAAAAATGGCATTCATTTCAAAGTGGAGAAAATCTCCTGCCCAGCCCTGCTCACACGACTTTACCACCGACTTCTTTTCTGACGTCTCCTTAAAACCTTAAAGAGATTAGCAATTAACTTTATCGGTCACTTAAACAAAGTCATGATTGCCAGACATTTAACCAGTAAGAAAGCCATAATGAACGTATCATCATAAACCTTTTCCTCAGTCTGAACCGAAAGTGAAGTCAGATTGTTTCTTGAAGTACATGCAAACAACTTTGGGCAAATTAATTAGCTTTCATGGGCTGCAGGGTGGGTATGCAGCACTTTAAGAAGGTTTAGTGCACACTTTTATTTGAGTGGGATTTTTGTATTCGGACTGTGCGGTCAGTACGTCATTTGTGGTGCCGGACGCGTAACTTTATTTAACCACCGAATGTAGAGGTCATGAAAATTTATGCTCTGGAACATGCTTGGGGAAAATACAGACACTGCGCTTTACTGGCTTTTTTCATTCTTTATATGCATTATTTAACTTAGAGGAATCAATTATGATAAACTGGAGTCCCGCCAAAGACTTCGCCAAGCACATCTGATTTCATGACATGCTGTCATTCCAGCATTTGGAGTTTGAAAGTTCTCAATGTATAAACAGTTTGGTTTCTGAGACGTGTATAATTAAGGCTTTCACTATTGATCATATTTGTTGTCTGACAGTTATTTAGATGATTAATTAATTGTTTTGTTTTCTTTACCTTTTACAAAAAGTTCACACACAGTACTGTGCAAAACTCTGAGGCACTCTCTATGCAAATTGTTTCAAGCCATTTTTCTCAGTGTGGGATAAAGCATTAGAATAAATACAAACAAACAGGAAAGAATGATTGAGTCAAACCAGGTTTCTGATGGAAACTTCAAGGACTACTGAACATCCACAAGGAACACACTGCTATACTGAACATAAAATCACTACTTAAGGTATAATGGTATTTGTTTTTAGTTTTATTTAGTATATCTGAGGTCAGCTGGGGCCAGTCAAGTTCTTCCACACCAAACTCGTCTAGCCGCGTCTTTGTGGAGCTCGCTTTGTGCACTGGAGCACAGTCATGCTGGAATAGAAAAGGTTCTTCTCCAAACTGGGTCCACAACGTTGGAAGCATGGCGCTGCGCAAGATGTCTTTTTCTGCTGAAGCATGAAGAAGCATTAAGACCAGAAATCAGGTGTGTCCCAATACTTTTGTCCACATAGTGTATATAGTGCACACAAAATGAAGACACTATAATCCTGAACATTCTGAAATCACACAAACTGCAAGTGCAGACTCTGGGATGGGCCAGCATGATCAGCATCACCATGATCGCTTGGCTCAGGTGCATTTGGAAGAACAACAAAACAAAAATGGAGCTTGGCCGAGCTTCTTGAAGACTGGATTAAAACATCCTGGCCTGGACCTCCTGAGTGGCACGAAAGTCTAGGCATTCATGCTGTTATTAGGAAAAGCACATAAATGTCAACTCCCTGTCTAACCAAGGACCAGTGTAGTAACTCACTTTATGGTTTAAATACCTCTCATATTACACTCTGGACTTTCAATTACACCTGCCCTTCGCCTTCCATTTACCGTTTAGTGCCACTACAGGCTCACTTATGTCCCGCTATTTTATTTTATCAGCTGTAACTGACACTCACACAATGTGGTTCGATGCTGCTGACTGCCTCTTGAGCAATAACAGGGCAATATTAATCACTCTGGAAGGTTTACATCCCATCCACGCTACTGTTACACTGCTGTATTGTCTATTACTGTATTGTTTCTGTCTTTCCTTGCACTTTGTCCAGTGCGGTAACTGCCTCCTGTGCAATAATAATCACACTTGTGGTGCAACACCAGTCACTCTGGAAGGTTTACGTCCCGTTCACACTGTACTGTTACGCTACATTACTGTACGTTGTTGTGGTGTCTGTTTATTGTGTTTTTTTGTGTTGTTTCTGTGGTAGTTTGAGCTCCGTTGAATGTCGAATGTTGTTATGTGTTGCTCTGTGAGTGTCTTTCATCTTTCTGGCTGGCCTAAAAAAAAAAAAAAAACATGGTCTAATGTAATAATGAAATTTAAATATTCAAATCATCAAAAGGCAATAATCATTGTTTCTTTAGTGCTTGAATATTTTTGGTGTACAGTCAAGAGTACAGTCAAAAAATAATATTCTCTTATCTATTTTACCTAGTTTTACGTACAGACAATATATATGCACAGTGCATACTAACATATGACCGCAGGCGTGCTGCATTTGACCCTCATCCAAGCGTATGTATAGTGCTCTTGTCTTTTTGTCTTTCTGATTCAGACTTTGATCCAGGTTACCATAAACATAGGTCTTGAGCTCATCCCATGGAAGTCATTAGCCACCGATAGTCAAAGGTTCTTGTAACATTTATTTAAGAAGGTCCACAGTTCCTTCCAGTGTCCAGGGTTTAGAGCAATGACATTTGAGGTCTGTAGCAAACGCTGTTTAATTCGGTGACACTTAGCAGGTTCTGTGTTTATAAAATCGATGACGGAATTGACTTTTTCGGCAGATTTCAGCAGCTTTGCTGGAGAATGGGGTCAATGCTCCGAATGTCTGTATGCTGTTATATAACTCACTTGGAAAAGTAAACAGGAAATTTCGTTGGATGCAAAAAAAAGGAACATTACCCTTACAAAACCAAGTCTGTGGGTCTGGTGCCCAGAGGACTTGCTTGTTTTATTTTTTTTTAACATGCCATTCTAACCCACTAAGCCACCGGCACACAGAATCGATAGTAAATAATGAGAATAGACACTAAAAGCCGTTAGGCTTTTCCGTTATTTGGCAAGAGAAATTGGAGTAATGACTTGCCGCACTCCTTTCACCTAAATAGGCTTAAAGTACAACAGAACGTGTGCCAGAATCACAGTCATTTAACTTCCACACTCCATCAGACTCTTCATAGCGATATTAATTTGATCCTTTTTTGGGCTCTCAGCACCTCTTCTTAATCAGAAACAGGAAAGCCAGCAAGGAAATGACAGAGGGGGATGCTGAGCGTAACAATGTTAGGATAAGACCATTAGAATCCCTACAGATTAGTAAAATTTCGCTCTTGACGCAAAAGTTTTGGGTACCACATCGGGATCCTTGAGCAGCGCGCTATTTTTTCTGTAGTGTTGTCCACTGCGCTTTTTCACAGTAGATAGATGGATGGATCTCTGCTGCTTCAGACTCACTGATCTGTTCTTGTGGGAATTTCCTCTGTTGCCAGTTTACACTGTGCTAGAAGTGCTCCCAGAAGACAAACACAAGGTTCGGATTACAACTCGCAGGGCAATTTTTCAGGGACATATTCACCCTCAGTCGCTCATCCAAAGCAAATAAGTCTCTAAGTCTCTTTCCACACTGTGCAGCCTGTGCAGAGGGAACGATGTACACAGGAATGATTCTAATATTCACCTCAGGCTCCAAAGTGTATAGCATGGTCCTAAAGCCAAAAGTGTACACCTTGATTGAGAGTTGAACGACACAACGCTCGTCATTGCTGCGCCAGATTATGTCACAATATTCTTTTCCGAACATAATGTACCTGAGAACACGGCGTGAAATGTAACAAAATGATACCAGAAATGAGGTTATATGAACAAAATTGACGTTTGGGGGACGATTTACCAGCTTCTCTATACGCAGTATCTTCAACAGGCTGTTTTTGCTACTTCAAGTCTGGCATATGTAAATGACGTCTGCTCTGATTGGCTGCCCCACACTGTACCTCTTTCGAAAAGCAGTCTAGACAGAAACACTCCTTATACCTTCAGCATGGAGGCAGAATAACAATACAGTGTTGACCGATCAGCCACAACATTAAAATCGCTGACAGGCAGGTCTTGAGCGGGGTTCCCTGGTGTGCAGTGGTCAGAACCCACCAAAAGGGCTCCAAGGAGGTAGAACCATATCTCATTTCCACTACGCTGGTGCTGGTTCTGGTGCTCGGCCGGTGCTGAACTGTGAACCGGCCTGAACCAAGCGAGAACCGGCCCGCATTTCCACTAGACAGGAGCCCAGCGGGAGCTGCATGATTATACGTCACAGGTCGCGCCCACTAAACACAAACAATTTGGTCCGTGGTTCTTGTGAAGCCTGCGATTTTTAGTTCTTCCACAATTTCTTCGTAAATCTTTTTTTTTTTCTAACTGCGTTTTCAAATTTTTGTTGCATCTCAGTGGATGTCCATATTGCCAGTAATGCTTTTGGTTCTTCCGTGCTCCAAGTTCCCGAAGTTTGATTTTCCGCCATTTTCTCCTCTAAAGCCAAATATCGCCCCGCCCACCGCTCGTGACGTCACGGGTTCTCGGCGCTGGACCAGCAAAGTTTAGGGGCCGGTGCGGTGCTCATTTTAGGGCACCGGCACCAATTAGGGTACCAGAGAACCGGTTACAGGGTCCTGGTTTCCTGCTCTGATATAAAGGGGGTCAGAGCACACAGTGCATTAATCACGTTTTCTTCTACATCACGTGGATGGCTGTGTGTATGTGTGTGTCTCTTACCTGAGGAACCAAGATGCACTATGGGAAGAGGGCGCGGCGGTGGGGGCGGCGTGATGCTCTGTGTGATGTTCTGCCGGAGAATCTTGGGGCAAATGGGTTCGGGACCCATCTGAGGAACTTCACAAACGTGATTTTAAATCCCATTTTTCTTTTAAAGAGTGAACTCAAAGCAACTTTCAGCAAGCATGGCAACAAAACGAAAAGTAATAAATACCTTTACCTTCTGCCTTTTCACTATCTCAGACAGATCGGCCAGTGTTTCAGCTGTGTGTAAACCTGCACGGACTCGCCAAAAAACAAAGCATAATAATAACCATATTTCCAGCCATGTACTCATTATAATTTATGCTGCAGATGTATGTTTTTATGAGTCCTGGAACATGCAAAAACCGAGTGTGTGCACACAAACACAGATGTCTTAGCGCTGCAGATTTGAGGCAACTTTTTGCTAATGTATTAGATGAAAAAGAACGCATGTATTTCACAACTTGCGTCAGACTAATTAGTTTTAATGGGGTGCAAATCCCCCAACTTTCAACAGACTCAACACTAAGATTTACTCTAATCAGCCATAACATTAAAACCACCTGCCTAATATTGTGTAGGTCCCCCTCAAGCTGCTAAAACAGGCATGGAGTCCACAATTAACCAAAGCAATATTTTTCCATTACTGATAAGGTTGGTCCATCAGTTCTGTACTAGTATTCTGCATATCATTATACTACATTATCATGGACAGCTTAAAGTGCCTTCTGGGTAAGTCCCTCCCTTTAGAGTAGTTGGGTTCATATTCAGGCCTGTTTTCCCCTCCTGAGAACCACAAAAGGTCTCGTGACGGCAGGTTGACCTAAAGGCACTTTTCCGTGGGTATACAGGAACCATGCTGTATCCAAACTGTGCCGTGATGGTACTGAACCTGCAGCACTTTTTGATTTTCCAGAGTATCTCAGTCCGGTAACGGAGTTTCTGACTCAATTCTCTCCACACAGTTTATGGCCAGTCGTCCCAAAATCACGTCCATGGAGACGTTTTCTGTCCAAGCCACTTTTGTTATTGTGGTCTTTTATCACTCATAGTCTTGTTTGATAATTTGTTTTAGCCATGTGATGAAAACCCAACCCAGATAACTTGTTAGCGATGTCCTGGACCACCGTCTTGTTTCTCACAGTGTTAGAATTTGTCAGTGTCAAAAAAACTCTTCAGCCCAAACAGAAAGTCGTGATTGTACTTTGTTGACGTCCCAGTTGTTGGTTTGTATCTCCATTATTGTTTTTTTTTTTTTTTTTTTAGCATTGACACTAAGTGGCCCCTTTCCATTTTGTGATGACATTTTGACCAATCAGAAGTCATGCAGTCAGCTCGGCTGCAGCACACTTTCAGCCCTGCTTTGTTGGTGGAAAAAAGACAATGAATTGCCATGTTCCTGGGTTACTGTGTGGAGTGGGGCATCTACAATCCAGTCTTTACTCCCTCTGATCTGCTGCCACTATTGTGAACCGTGAATATTGAATCATTATTTATGTCTCAGTTCCTTGTAGTGTGTGTTGGACACAATACAATGCTGATATCATGTGTAAAAAACATGAGAGCGAAGCTGAACCGAACTTGTCAGCGTTTGTGAAAAGTGAGGGCTTCAGAGTCCTCAGTTGCGAGCTACAGCCGGAGAACTAACTTGTTGAATTGCAGCAACAGCAGGAACGTCTACATACTTGTTTTCTGGGCTTTTTCTGTGCAGAAACACCATTAACGTAGCAATCGCTGCCATATTTTTTACTTCATAAGTCATGTTAGTTTGCGAGAAATCCATTATATATGGGGTTTGTCGCATATTTAGCATCGGTTAGGATTTTGAAGATCCTGTGCTATGGGCCAGACTTTAGTCGAACAAGTTTCACCTGAGAGTTTCAGGTTTTTAGGTTTTGTTTTCAAAAGGCAGATAAAATCATATCTGAACAGGACAGATGTTCTACGGTCTGAATGGCAAAAAAAAAACATTTTTTTGTCGTAACTGAATTCTAGATGCTACATTTTTATTTCTCCAGTTCTGTTCATCATTCTGGACACATGTTTTAACTTTTATTTACAGCTTTGTAATGTCCTACTTATTTTAAACCTGTGAAGTTGAACAGGACTCTTTCATACACTTGTTTGTAACCAGTTTGGTTTTATACTGAAAAACTGATGCCAAACCTTTGAACACTGATTCCAAACCTCTGAACAGCGGTGTTTATGGTTTATAGTGCGACACTGTAGACAAGAGTGCGGTTTGAGACAAGTCATGTCTCAAGGATACCTACAACTGCTCGACTTCAAGGTCCTTTTAAGGTACTTCATAAGGTCAGCTATAAATAAGAGTCCCTCCAGAGCACCCAGATTAGACAAGCTGTGACATACCTGTTTGTTCAGAGGTGTCCGACTGAGTGGACATTCAGACACTTTATCTGTTCCAGTTGGTCAGAGCTACTGCTTTTTCTCCTTGGGGTTTCATTTTGACCCTCTTTTGGTGTTAAGAGCTTTTCCTTTGACAGCTCTGACCTCTGCTCTCTCATATTTTCTAGCTTTTTGTTCTGCTTCTCTTCTTCTCTGCAGTCTTTGTTCCCAGCTCCAACTGTGAACTGCACGACTTTGGAGTTAACTGATTGTAATATTTCTTTGTAAGCTGTCCAGTTAGCGTTTTGTCCCGTAAATACATTGGCCAGCCTTTAAGGCCTGTTTTGACAAGGTCAGTCGGCTAGGAGCATGCTAACATGCCAGCCAAACAAACTTGCACCCAACAACTTTGACAAAGATAAGATAAAAAAAAAAAACACATGATAAAGTGAGATAAGATAAGGTAAGATAAGGTAACCCTTTATTAGTCCCACAGGTGGAAAATTTGCTTTGTTACGGAATCAAAGTGGACAGAACAAAAAAAGAAAGAAGATGGCGCGCAACCGATAAAACTATACAACATAACAATATAATATAAGAAGAATATTATATTATATACAAGTTACATCTGTTCATCTTACAAAGAAACACTGTGCAACTCTTCTTTTTTTCCTCTTTTACAGGTTCTCTAGAAACTTTACCAAATGAGTGGTCATCCGTAGCTGCAGTAAATCACTAGGGGTCTGCTGTTCACGGAGCACATGTGTTTTGGTAGGAAACTCGTGTAAAGCTGGCACAATAATTAGAAGCAATTGAAGGCCATGTTTCATTTCAGAACAAATGGAGGGAGAGAGGAAAATGAAGGCATTCAGCATCTGGTCACAGAGTAGATTTGCAGGTGTTTTTAATGCTAAAAACCTTCCCAGTCCTGGACACGAGTGCCACAGTCACACTAAACATTTGCAGTTCTTGCCACCTCGCTTAATGGCCGTTGAAAATGGTCTGGAAAATTGGCAACAAAAATAAATAAATAATCTTCTATGTCGGTACAGTTAGCAGGATAGCTAACTTGCTAAAAACTAACAGAAGCAACAGAAAAGTGAGCACAATTATATCAGGCATATTCATGAGAGTAGAGTCCCGCATACTGTAATAAAAAATGTAAACAACCGGCATGGTTGGCGGGGGTTGGGCCGCTGCGATTACTCAGAGGAAAGGAAAATTCAAAATAAGACTCTTCTTTATCCAGCCTTTTTCTCCTAGACATAACCGAGCACAGTTTAACATCGATATGATATTTTGGCCATTTTCTCCCACTTTTTAAATTCAGCTCCTGAGAAAGAGCTTCCTCTGATCTCAGCCCGATCCCAGTTTAAGATCTTCAAATTAAATTTCTTTTCTCTCACTGCTCTGATCTTCAGATCCACCAGCAGGAAAACTTGGATTCTTATGAATTACTCTGTACAACATCTGAAATTTGTTCTTTGTGATTAAATTCCAGTCTTGACAGCCAAAATCAGTTTTGAGTTCCGTGAGGTTGTTAAAGAGAAGAAAACTGAGAAGCCAGTGAGAGCAGCAGAAGAACGTCTGTTGATTTTTTGTTTTGCTCCTTATTTCTCCCGATGAGATGAAGAAAAGACAGTTGTGAGCGCAAAAGCTTCCTCTGGGAGGTCAACGATGCCAATGTCGATGTTCATGAGTCCCTCATCCATTCATGTGATGTTTTTTTTCCGTTCATGTTCATTCATGTTTATGAAAATGTTCATATTTATGAACACAAAGCCAAAAGACATTATGAGTGGATGTTTGACATGGATAAATGCACTGAAAGTTAATTAAACAACAAAATGAAAAGTATCTAAATGCTGCTTCCCTCGCTGTTAAGCTGTTTCCTCTGGGATCAGTAGAGTTTTCTGATTCTGATTCTGTAGGTGCTTCACCTCATTTTACTTCGTGTGTGCTTTACTTTGCTTTTTTTTGCTTATAAAATTTTTCCACATCAGTTGTGTTTTTTTGAATGTGTTTGTTTGTGCTTATGAATATGTTGTGATGAGAAGTATGGAGGGCTGGGCACACATACAAACTAAGAAGTTTAATTCATGAAAGAAAAACACAACATAAATCATACAAGAAACGTTCAGAAAGCTAATAACCAGAAACTAGAAAATGAGGGAACATGGCCAGGAAAAAACACAAAGCAAGACACAGGCAAAAGAGAAAGAAATGGGAGAAACCTGGTTGGCCAACAAATAAATACATGAAGGCAAATTGAAGACAGCTGAGACTGAGTGAGATTACAGATTACATCACATTACATTACATCACATTACATTACATTACATTCATTTGGCGGACGCTTTTATCCAAAGCGACTTACAGTTTAAAGAGAGCACTCAAGTTTCAGGACAGTGTGAGAACCAGAGGAGAGGTCTAAGTGCTAAAATCATTAAGCAGGGTGTAGCGTACGAAGACGTCAGCCTGTTCAGATAGAAGAACATCAGGAGAGGAGATGCTTTTTGAGGAAAGAGGTTTTTGAAGGTAGAGAGGGATATGCGGACAGGTGTGCGTGATGCGGGAGGCAGCCTGGGGTGGAGTTACACGTAAACTGAAACCACATTAAGATGAGACGGGGTGAGACTGTTACACTGTTCATACTCAAGAGCACAGTGTGGATTTTTGAAGTGGATGTATTACACAGGTCAGCACATTTTTTTTTCTTTTGTAATCATCGGAAACCACAGCACACTTTTCTGAACCAGATAGATACGATGATCAGTGTCACTCACAGTACCACTGTTTCTTCAAAAACGCTTAGCGTATGATTATTATATGCTAATTATACCAACTACCGTGCAGTATATATAGCGAGCTTCATCACAAAAACTGTACGTGCAAGGGAAAAACTAAACACAGATTTGAAAAACAGCATGAAAAACACTACAAAACCCACATAAACTTATTTCTGATGATTTTGACCTGTTGACCTGTGTTATTAGACGAGAATAAGAGAAGCATCTGAATGCTGGTTTCCTCGCTGTATAAGCCTTATAGCCATTACTCTCTTGAATGGAATTACAGCTTGTTCCATTACCTGTGCTTTTTGATCCAGCAGAAAAGGACATCCTGCCCTGAGTTCTTATCTGGAGCGGGACACATTTCCAGACACTCAGGAAAACCCAACATTTTCCATGTTGACCTAACAGACCTTTCATCCTTTTATGAGGGATGACCTGCCCTTGTTTGGATGATTTCTCCAACACGAAGTGGTGGAAAAATCTGGGCCTGGTATAGAAGCCCTCGGCGCTCCCACTGTTTCCCACATTAAAGGTTTCAGCATTTTAAAGAGTGGACTTATGGAGTTTGCTTTTTGCTTTTTTTCCTTTAGAGCAGCATTTCCACCAATATACAGTGCCGTGCAAAGGCCTTAAGCTGCCCCACAGTTCTATATATTTTGCTTTGAATCTCCTAATTGGCGTGAAAATACTATATTTGACATATTGAGGAA
>JBBPCX010000160.1:2124608-2137849 GCA_037974365.1 Hydrocynus forskahlii
TAGTTTGTGAGTCTGAGTGAGGAGGAACAGTTAGAGTCAGTAGAGGTAGTTTGTGAGTCTGAGTGAGGAGGAACAGTAATACGTGGTGGTACATGATGCTGGGATGCAGGTTGTTTCTCCATCCTCACTGTAAATCATCTTCTGGTGCGGATGAGCCAGGCTAATCCAGATGATACACACACACACACACACACACACACACACACACACACACAGCTGAGCAGACATCTGGAATCCATGCACAGGTCTTAGGGCCAGAGGACACATGCTATAATTATTTTCTACCCCCTTAAGTGTGCAGTGTGCATGAGACGAAGGCATAAAAAAGCAGCGGCCGTGCCACGCAGGTCATCCCGCGGCCGAGCGAAATAAGAGCTTTTTCTCGGAAGGAGTCGCACGTTATCAGTAGTGTTTGATGGTGTTATTAATGCTAAATATTCAACAGCTTTTTGTCCAGAGCTGCGATTTCAGATGTAAAATTTGACAGCACATCTGTAAACACTCTCAGTGGTCAGGAAAACAGCTTTGTTTCACCAAAATGGAATGTGTTCATTTTCCTCTTTTCTCTCTCGGAGTCAATATCCACCTAAAGCACCTTCAGACCGTCACAAAGCCTTTGCTGAACTCACAAACAAAGTAGCTCCAAATGACCGTCCGCCCAGCAAAACAAACGAATATTTATTACAAGTCTGGTAATAATAAGAATGAAAAAAAAAAACTTTATTTCATGAGAGGTCTGCGGTTGCTGAATGTGGACACAGCATCCATTAGAAAGTATTTATGCGTATATGTATGTACAGTTTGTGTATGATCACCGTCTAACCAGTATCCAGTCTCTCTTACAGTCTCTAAGATCTAGTGTAGCCTAGTGTGAAAGGTATGTTTGTTAATTAGCAGAGGACGTCACTCAGCCTAGTGAAACCTGAAATTTCTTTCTGTAAGCTTTACGTGGTCCACAATTTCTGAAAATATTTGCGACGTGGGGGAGATCATTATAAAATCTCTGAATATCTGCATTATGCAGTGTGTACACCTAGCTAAATTTCACACACACACACACACAAACACACACAAACACACACACAAAAAATCAACAAAATATGTAAACTGTAAATATGTAAATCTCTGCAACAAATATAAACATGTTGTTATCAATGTAGGATAAAATTAATCCCCAAGATATGATAACTTGCAAATGTTGGCTGAGGTCTTCAAGGTTTCTTTCTGTTCTCATTTTGAGAATTCTCACTCATTGCTCCTCGCAGGATGCCGCCAGTTCTCCACTGTTCTGCGTCTGCCTTCATGTACAGCTTGTTTAAAATCTAGCCGCAGATGTTCCGTGATGTTCCAGAAAGGGAAGTGTGAGGACCGTTCCAAACATTTTGATCATGTCTGTGCAGCACCACAGCCCGGTACAATGGGGCATCACCACTCAAGTGTCACATAAACGTTGCTTGGCTGTTTATGGATGTTTTGCTTTGCGTTTCTGGCCAGCACTCAAGTACTCTGTCTGAGACTCTTCCTCTTTCTTCTGGTCTTCCAGATCTTACTGCGACGTCTACATCTCACCTTAACTGACGTTTCTTAATGACGTTTCAGATGGTGAAAACTGTGAGTGCTTTGTTTGTTTTTATATCTTTATTCCGCTTTGTAGACGCTGACTCATATCCTCAGCCAACTGCTTAGAGCAGGCATGTCTAAAGTCCGGCCCGCGGGCCAATCACGGCCCGCTGTCGGATTTCATACGGCCCGCAGCTTCGGTCTTATAAAGAGTTATTTGTGGCTCGCTAGCTCTGCCAGAATAAATAAATCATATAACTTTAAAGGTGTACTTCCTCCTTCCACCACACGGTGGCAGCACCATTCTAACGCTATCTGGCTCTGCATCCGAGCCGCAAACCCTCCACTCATTTCTGTCACGGCGACTGCAAAGAGAGAGAGAAAAGGTGGCACTTATTTGATTAAACTCTTTAATAAGATTCGGTTATAACTGTTGGTGTTATGTACCTGTAGATGTGACGCAAACTATTGCTTCCTGAAAGATTCACTTGTCTTAATCATAACAGACCACGCTGCATTACTTATAACTCCAGTATAAAATGTTCATGAGGCAAAGATATTTATCAAACTCATGGAAATTTAAGGTGTTCTATACAGTTTGTTCAAGGTTATCTGACTCTCCAGATGTGATTGAAAGGCAGAATTGTGTTTTTTAGAGTTGTTCACGTCTGCCTGAGTGGATTATACTTGGTTACATTGCCGTTTGAAAAATAAAGGTAATTGTGACAATGAAAATTGTTTTATAACCGTGTGTATTTTCATGTAACTTTTGTGGTTAAAAAAATGTCAGAAGGAACTACTGGCCCCCCGGGCATCTTCACTTTACCAAATTTGGCCCTCTTTGGACACCCTTGACTTAGAGGAATGCATGGATGAGTGTTGGCACAAGGCTGACATATCATAATAACCATGATTTCTTCAGGTCTCCAGTGTTACACCATATTTAACATTTGTAATTTTAGAGCAGCATCATCAATAGACTCTGCATTTAAATACATACGTAGGCTGTGTTTAGGGTATGTTTACTTCAAATGGAAGCGAGTGTGAAACTGACTGAATACATTTGTGAGATCCTGCTGATGTGGGTTCATGCCAGTTTTCTCTCTTCTCTCACACACCAAAACCATTGTGCTGATCATTTCCCGCTTGTGAGGAATGTTCAGACTGCTACACGTTTGTGAGTCATAAATTAAATCTTTCCACATAGCAGTCCTGATACCGGAGGCCACCCTGCTCTGCACATTTTTGGAGTTTTCTGTGCAACCAACACACCTGATCCAACTAATCTAATAGCTAATTTACAAGTGTGAAAGGGGAGAGAAAATGCTAAAATGTGGCGGACAAGATTGGCTTCCAGGACTGAGGCTGAGAAACTGGATTATACCAGAAACTTTTCTTCCTGTTTCTGATTGCATTTATTTATTTTATTTTTTTTTCAGTAAAACGATAGAGCGATTTTCAGTTTTCTTTATTTTATTGTGCTGCTGCACAAAAAGCAGAAACAGAAACAGTATTAGTGTGCATTAAAAATACAGTAAAAATTCTCAGACAGGGTACTTTAGCCGCTGAGGAGTCAAACGTGCAAAACAAACCCTACAAGAATTTATGAGGCAAGGAAAAAAAACAATAATAAATGTTGTGCAAAAAGTTTCCATAAAAACTGCAGCAACAGGGTAAAAAGCATAACAGTATACAAATAAAGAGGCAGTGGTAGTTTGGGAGCGATTTCTTTTTTTATGTGGGTGCAGTTTGTGTGTGTGTGTGTGTGTGTGTGTGTGTGTGTGTGTATTTGTAAGTTCAGTTCGAGGATGTGCGTTTGTATAGCTCTGATTCAGCTCTGATTCAAGACCTGTGGGAACAAACAATTCCCATTCTGGCAGGGAAGGCCCACATGCTACGAACCCTCTTGTCAGATACAGAAGAGGATGTGTGAGGGGTGTGTGGGGTCCTCCACAGTGCTGGTAGCTTTGTGGATGCAGCATGTGCGGTTGATGTCCATGTCAGAAGGGAGATGGGATCTGTCAGCTGTCTTCATCACATGCTATAAGGTCTTACGGACCAAGGTACTGCAATTCCCAAACCAGACTGTGATGCAGCTGCTTAGGCTGCTCTATGTTCTCCATGACGTGAACACCAAGGAGGTTGGAGCTTCACAGTCTCCAAAGAGAAGCCAGTGACGTTCAGCAGAGAGTGCTTTAGTAAGCAGTTTATTGTCCAGAGATCAGATATTTGAGAGCTGAATGGATGGGATAAGCCAGCCAGCAAGAGTTCGCCTTGCTCACCCCGCCACCTGCTCGTCATTCGCAGCAATTCCTCGTTTCCTCCACCGTCCGGCAGCATCGAGCAAGACCAAGATTGCTTTGCTTCTCCAGTCCAACTGGGAGGTCAGTTTCTGGTTGGCTTCTTAGCTGAAGCTGAGTCCGACCATGACACATAGATGTTTCGATACTCATATGTGCAAAAAATTGGTGTAAAATGACAACAGTTTGCGCCACAGTGGTGCAGCCACTCCACCACTGTCTCAGGCTTCCTGCCAAGTACGCGTACAAGACATACAGTGTCAGAAACCAAATTAACGAATCCATTTTTGAACAACCTTGAGTCGAATGTGAGATTTCGCCATACAGTTGTGGGGTACAAGCTCCCATGAAATTTCAGCCACACTTGCCCTGAAGCCTCAGTGCAGATGTAAAGAAGCAGACATGTCTGGGCTGAGAGACTATATTTGGCGTAAGAGCAAAATAGTTTAAATACTTCGCCGGACCATTCTTTCAGATAGGGATTTTCAGTCCTCTTTCCACTCCTGTCTACCCGAGTCTGACGCTTCTTCCCGTGGTTGTGTAAGATAAACAGCATGTCTGCATCACGCTGTGATGGATGACTCTGTTTCTCAACTTCTCAAAGCCTGTCTGTCTGCTGCCGGAGCCAAGGCCAGAGAGTCGGCGGCTTTCTGGGAAAAAGGCTTCTGGGGTCCTGGTCCAGAGAAGAGCAGAGCAGAGGGGAGGGCTGGGATCGGCAGGGGGTGCAATTTCCTTTCTTTAACATTAGTAATCCATCAGCACAGATCAACACTTTTTCCCCTTCTTTTTCTCCTTTTTATTCTTTTACAATGTGCGATTGTATTTTGCCGTTTTTACTGCCCTGAAGCTTGCGTGTTTCCTCAAACTGTAAGTCTCTCTGAACAAAAAGTGTCGGCCAAATGCATGTAATATGAGACATTACCTTACGTCGCACACCTTCACTGTCCGTTTTTGCTGCTCTTCTGTTGCACTGACCATTTATTTTAAGTAATTATCTTCAATTTATGGCATTTCCAATTTCCCATCTTCCACATGCCTCCTGTTTGCATACCTGCTGAATTAATCTTTTTAAAAAAATTGATTTCCATCATATGGCCCCTTTAAATGTGCAGGAATGTTTTATGTGCCGTTGCTTATTGTCTTCGGTAATCATCGAATTCTCTGTAGGTGCAACATAACTGCCAAAATAAAACTGATCCTGACTGTGATGAGAGACAGAAAACTGGGGAGCTGCGACACGACAGAGGAGGTGTCTGTTTCAAAGAGGGCCTAATTAGAGACACGTGTGGGGAAGTTCTCCATTTTACTCTTCTGGGCCTTCTCCTTTTCTTTCCACCCCTAACATGTTTCCTATCAGGGAACGCTGACCCTTCGTGAGCTGATCTAGAACACGTGAAAGCTTTGAACGCCACCCATGGACACTCACACATGGCACGACATGGCCAGGCCCTTCCTGGAGCCAGTACATGCATGTGTGAGCCTCATTTAGTTATGTAACACTCATACGCTCTTCCTCTGGTCCCATGTATCGTGGTGTCATTTCCAGCAAGTTACAGCTGTGTTTAAATTGGCTTGCTTTTGAGAGGATAATCTGTGTTAAGTCTCTGTTAAATTAACACCTACGGTGTCAAATGTACACCGTAGGCATTCGATTAACACTGAGGATTTGTTGCTTGGCAACAAGAGTAACACATTTTTGATTCGCAGATTTGATGGCACAGTATCGATGATATGCAACGCTCAAACGTGCCCCAATCAGTTTACACGTTTTGTTGATTTTCTACATGAACATAAGTTCACCCCCTCTAAAGAGAACGTATGGTACGGTGTGTGTGTGTGTGTATATATGCAATATATTCCAGTACTTTCATGACCAATGACATTACATCACGTTCATTTGGAAGAACTGAAGTTTCAGGACAGTGTGAGAACCAGAGGAGAGTTCTAAGAGCTGGAATCTCTTTGTAGGGAGCGGTGTGGGAAGATGAGAAGAAGTCCATCAGGAGTCTTCAGGAGGTTTTTGAAGATGGAGAGGGGTTCTGCCGCTCGCGTCACCTTTGACAGCTCATTCCACCAGGAACCAGAATGAGACCGGTCTGGACCGGGTTTACCTCGTGTGTAGGGATGGCAGAGCCGGACCATGTTCCTTGGAAGAGACCGGGTAAGAACGTAAGCCTGACTGATAGGATTAAGTTAGCTGGGTGCAGACCCAGATGTCACTCTGTAGGCAAGAGTTAGCGGTTAGAATTTGATCTGGAAAGTTTGTCAAAGCTCATACCAACAAGTGTCAGTTCACGCAATGTTTTCTGAGGGAAAAATGACCACAGAATTTGACTAATGTAGTCTTTACGACGACTGACGCTGGGTCCCACCCCCTTGACGGGTGCCATTGCCAGCGTCAGTCGTCGTAAAGACTACTACATTAGTCAGTTTTGTGGTCATTTTTCCTCAGAAGACTCATCCGCATGAAACACCAAGTAAACGGTCAAGAAATCAGGAAAAACGGGTGAACATAAGAATCTGAACAACTTTGACAGAGGCCAGACGATCTGTGGGAGGGGGTTCCTAGTGTGCAGTGGTCGGTAACCGCCAGGTGAAGAGATTTTACTTTTGTTCATCAAAGTAACTGTTCATCAGCTGTTCACCAGAGTTTAGAAATCTCAATCAAGATCAGTATATGGTGTGCTAAACACGGGATACCACTTTACTGTAAGACTACCCTTGTAATGGGTTTATAAATGAGTTGTAATCATGTGTAATTGAGGTTGTGGACAGTTTATAAAAAATTAATAAGCAGTTATAAACAGTTGTCATACACTGATGCAGGCTCACTATTTGGAAGATCTCAGATCTTTCTGGTTGCCGAGCTTATCTTGTCTCTTTCTCAGGCAGAATGTTAAACTGTCACCTTCGTCAGGTCTTTGTTAACATGTTACTACCATTAAAACACCAGTTCTTACCAAATAGTGAGCCTGCATCAGTATGCAATTTGGGGGATTGTTGTAATGTTATGGCTGATCAGTGCATAACACATTTTGCACAAGCAAAATACGTTGTATTTAATTTAATTCTGTCTCTGTTTTAAATTCAGCAATTAAGCAGTAATTGTGCATTCAATCGTGCTGTGATCTGAGTGCAGTGCTTCTCCAACTGGTCCTCAGGGACCCCCGAACAGTTCTGCTCCATCCCCCGTGTGTTACAAGCTGAGTCACAGCAAAAACCTGGACCATCCATGAGGACCATCTTGAGGATGTGTACTTTTTTTAATTGAGAAAATCAACAAAACATTCGATTTGACGAGGGTTGGCCAAACATGCACAACTGCATGTACGAATGAAACACAGCATGTGTTCACATTTTCCTACAGCGCGTGTCTCCAGGCAGAATAAAATTACAGAGGTGGCTAAAATACCCCGCCCCCCCCCTCCTCCCAGCCTCCAATCCTTCCCATGAACTGTACACTGGGAAAGAGCTGATTGGAGAATAGGTTCTATGGGTTAAATGAGTTAAATGGGTTAAATGCGGAGGAAGAATTTCATGCTGTTCACACTGTGTGCTGTGGTGTGTTCGCGTATGACAGAATTTTCACTTTTCACTTCGTGTGAAATATCACTTCTTATGTCAATATTACTGATCTACTACTGATCACTATTACAGCAGTAACAGACTCCTATCCACTATTAGTGTTACTAGTAATTCACTTAACTACAAGTTACTTATGCAAAGTATTTTTTTCCCTTGCATTTGTTTATATAGTACAGAGTAGTTCATATTGAGGATTTTCTGCAGAGTTTTTCGTTCCAACCAGGCAGGAGGCACACCTGATTCCACCTCTGTAATCAGTTGGTCTTGGTTTTCAGTTACTCAGGGGTGTGGCTTCTTCTTGGTTGGAACGAAACCCTGCACCCACAGCGGCCCCTTCTGGACAGGTTTGGGCACCCCTGATTTAGACTTTGTATTTTTTTGTTGTCTGTGCTGTCAAAACATGAGCAATTTCCCCCAGAATCAACAAAAATTTTCTGATTCTGATTCTGATCTAAGGCCGTGGACAGAAACGATGAAAGCCATCATCTGAAGAGCTCCATCGAACAGTCGAGAAAAAAGCTCCTCCAGAACATTAGCCATGAGCTCCCATGCTGGATGCATCAAATGTTTAACGATACAGCTGCAACAGCTTTGCTGTTGAAACAGGTTGGAACAAAAATTGAAATCAAACTTATCAGAAAGTAAAAAGGGGGTTTGTTTGTTCACATGGTGCACTGTTTGTCCTGTCCCACTACACTGCCATCAGGTGGGCTACTATCGGGCTTTTCGGCTCTCCGTGACTTGCTGGGTGTGCTACACTACCCACGCTGCTGGGACATGCTAGAGATAACATTTCGTCCGTTGTTTAGATACCATTTCTGCCCCATTTCGCAAGCCTTCCGCTTCATCAGTCCCTGCTCTGAGAATGAGAGTTCCTTGAATACTTGCTGTTAGTGAACGGTAACCATTAAATGCTTTTCTTCACACAGTTCTGCTACTCAATAAAAATGCAACTTTTATGAAGTCATGAATGGAAAGAGTCAAAAAAAAAAAGTTGAAATCTGCTCATTAGCGAACAATGTCATGATGTCAAGTGTACTTTCGGGCCCTAAAAATAGTTGTTTCCCCACCGGGCGAGCCCTCGAATACGGGAATGCCGTGCGGTCTACGAGACGAAACATCCTCAGCCGTGGCTGAGGGTTCAGGTCTAAAGGCCCCTTTACTGGGCCCAGATGTTCATATTTACAGCCTCATTATGGATTCGTTTGAACTCGACATCTCTTCACAGATTAAGCCCCGTAAAACCGCAGGGCTGCTGTTTTCCACTGACAAACACACTACAAAAGAACCTCACCCTGGGTATTCAATTCATTAAGTCGAATCAATATCGGCCTTTTTCAAAGAGCGTTCATGCCTCCCGCCTTACCGAATCGGGTTTATGTAAACAACACGCTTCAGAACACTTCTGAATGGTGCGATCAACTTGACGTTGGGATTGTTTTGGCTAGAGCTCGAAAATCTGTGGGTCTCCTCACGCAACAGCACCGAAAACTTGATAGGACGGTACCTTAAAGCAGACATATTTTGTTACTGTGTTTCTGAAAAGATGCTGCTCGAGTATTTTTCCTTCGCTTCCCCTTCGCGGAGCACTGTTTGCTGATTTTACTGCTAACTTTGTGAAAGCATCATCATTTGCTGCTTTCGCAAAGTTAGTTGGTCCCACAAATCTTTCGAAAGAGGATCAGCTATGAGAGCTTAGAACATCTGCTCGTGCTCTAGAACCCTCCATCTGCGAGACCGCCAGCTACCTGCAGAGAAGAATGGACGAAACAGCCACTGTCCGCACTGACCCCGATTATCCACGGTCATACCTGGGGGGGGTGGGCGCGTGGTGGATATTTTTTGGATTGAAAACGCATTTCCTACAGAGTGACTCTGCTGGACATGTCTGTCGCGACATGAGATTAGAAATGAAGCTCTTGCCGGTTTGTTCAATATTCCAGTTTCATTTTTGACACTTTCACTTCCGCACGTTTCTGCTATGCCCTCGCAGCATTTAACCCTGAGGATATGAGGTGTGTGCACTACAAATGGTAAACTGTCATCATACAGCAAAACAGCTCCTTATATGGAAGATCCCCAGGTGTGTGTTGGTGCTCGCGGTGTCGGGTGTCATGCTGAGCTCTGTTGGGTGTTCCTGTGTCGCGCAGAAGTAATTTAATTGTAATTTTAAAACGTGTCGTCATAAAAAAAAAAATAAAAAAAACGCTACTGGGGTTTTAAGAGCTGCGTCACAAGCAAATGACCATCAAGAGCAAAAAGGAACACAGTTCTTTTATTTTAGGTCTTAGAAACAAACTGAAGGATATTTGACCCCGGGGGAACTTTCAGAATAGTCTCCGCCCACAAGTGGGTGGGGAAAACTCGCAGAAAGTTTTCGCCACCCACTTGTGGGCGGAGACCTTGCGACTGGATGGTAAGGGTGCTGGGCTGGAGACAGAGCAGCTGATGTCCTGGTGTTTAGGGAGTTGGCCTGCTGATCGGAAGGTTGTGGGTTCAAATCCCAGGTCCGTTATTGGCACCACTGAGGTGCCCCCACACACACTGCTCCCCACTCCAGAGGTTCCCAGCCCCGGCAAATCAGGGCCCACGCAAATGAACATACCAAATTCTGCAACTTGATGATCTTTTTTTGACACACTTAACGAGAAGACTGGTGCTGTTTGGCAGCTGGATGTCAGTTCCATAGATGTAAACGCCCTCGTTACGTTTATGTTCGAAACGATTCACTCGTTGACTCATTCGCTATATATTCAAACCGACTGGAGGATGATGAAACGTCCCAGAGATTTATAGCTGAGAATTTGAGCAACATGGCTGCTGCGCCGTATAGTTTCTGTAATGGAGGAGATTTGTCTGTCTTCAAAGCTTCATTTCACAAGAACTCCAAGCACTCTTGGGTTGTTTTCAGTTCCCATAGATGTGTAGCATATTCACTGCTGTTTTCGTATTGTTTCGATGTGTACAAGACACTGAAAACATATCATGTTACATTTATGTATGTCCAGTTTGTCCCTAGACATTAAACATTGAGTGGGGTCAAACTGACCCCAAACGTAAAAGGAGGAATAAGAAAAGTTCATTCAGTGTGTGCTTCCCCTAGGAAATCTGCACCATGGCTAAGCATGTTTGTCCCCTGAAGTCCAGTGTTTTGACTAATATGGACACTGCAGTCTCCTCATGTACTATCTGTCTTCTTGCCCTACTGCTACATAAAGATTTTAGCACGTAGTATTCTCCTCTGGTTCTCACACTGTTCTGAAATTTGAGTGTCCCCTCAAATTGTAAGTCGCTTTGGATAAAAGTGCCTGTCAATTAGTTTGACGGACACAACATAAACAACAAAAGAGTGCTTGGAGTTCTTGTGAAATGAAGCTTTGAGGACAAACAATTTAGGCGTCAAGAGCGAGTTCAAACGTAAGAAGTTTCCTCCAGGATCAATAAAGTTTTCTGGTTCTGATTCTGAAGAGAAAAATATCAGAGGTGCTACCTCAGCCGCTGTCACAGCCTCTTTTCACCGCAGGGAAAACAGCAGAGCGGAGGGTACGTTATCTGAGACCAGATGCGATCCGTTTCGATGAGTTTTTGATTGGCGGTTTCACTGCGGCACATTCTGTGTGGTATTTTGGTGTTTTATACGGTGTCTGCTATGATATGTGGCCAAATCTCCAGCGACAAATTCCATCCTTTTTCTCACAGATCCGCACGGGTGTGTTTTTGGCTCTCAGCCGGACAATCTGCGCGGCATCGTCTTTCAGACTCACGTGGAGTCACACTGCGTGTTGTTCAGTCACACAGGTTCATCACACAGATGGATCCAAAGCTTTAAAGTCTCTTAAAGTGTACTTTTGGCTTTGGAAATGCTAGGAAACAATATCCTCCACTCTGTCACGATGTTGGGTGTCACCCAGGCACATCTTCTGACCATGTTTTGACTTGGAAATCTGGTGCTCAGTGCACTTATGTATCCTCTTTTCTTTTTTCTTTTTTTTTTTTTTTCAAATCGAAGTACTGCAGGACTGTTATTTTAATAGGTTATTAAAATAAAGAGGGTTAAAGTCTCAAATTTGAAATAAAAAAGAAATCCATTTTCTTTCTGTTTTATATATGATACCAACGCAAAAGTCTTCGACACCTGAGAAAACTATATTTAAACCTGTTTAGCTAGTCTTAAAAAAAGTTAACATTGGACTATATACGAATAATATTAATGCAGTGGTGGATTTATGTTTGTGCTTGAGTAATTATTCCCAGACCTCCATAGGCAAGCCTGGTATTACACTGTGATTCTCATCAAATACCAAAAATACCTGGTTCAGCTTGATCGGTACGTCATTAAATCAGTCCAGGAGCTGCTGAAGTTTCACAAATCCAAACAACGGCTGGAGGTGAAATTTGGAATGTGTTCTTCTGACCAGCTCACAAAACTTGTGCTTTTTACGAACAAAACAAATCTTGATATTACTTAACGCTTTCTTGGTTGATTTGCATTTTTTTCCTTATGTTAGTTTGAGTATTTGCTGGGAGAAAGTCCTTCACTGCTCTGAGAAATGGCCTTAAACAGTTTTCACAGGAGCCTACGACTTTTGCACAGTACTGTATGTGTGTATAAATGTAAAACATGTTTCTATTTCTGTTACAAGCTTGAAATATGTATTTTAGAAGCTTCAGATTGTGTTTAATATTGAAGGACAAAAAATGTTCACACGGTGCCATTGGCTTGATGCTGCAATACTACTAAAATTCCACAAGGGATGTGAGTAGGTGTGTTGTTAATCTTGTTTTTTTTTGTTTGTTTTTTTTTATGTTCATGGTCCTAACTCCAACAGTTACGGCTCACCGCTGAATTAGACAGCATCCGATTTTCTATTCCACACATCTGACCAAGCTGAGTGAGGTATGCTGGGTTAGACAGAGCACAAAAATGGACTTATTGTACATATCCCTGCTAGTGATGTAATTAAACACAAAAACCTACTAAGGTGCTTTTTCCGCTGGCGCATGGAACCGAGCCGAAAAAACTGAGAAAAATTCTGCTCCGACAGAAAAAAAACTTTCCACCGGTTCGACTCCGTGGACGTGGTTTTTGGGACGACCGTCCCTAAACTGTGGGAGAGAATCGAATCACAAACTCCGTTACCGGACTGAGATACACTGGAACATGAAAACCTGATACAACTTCAGTACCGTCACAGTACAGTTTAGATACAGACCGGTTCCTGTGTACCTGTGGAAAAGTGCCTTTACAGAACAAAGAGGCAATGTGGTCTAAATGTGGTCTAAATGTGGTCTAAACAGATACAGATAGAGATGCGTCCCCCCCGGGTGGCTGCGTGGTGAGGCAGTGATGGTGGGGCTCGGTGACGGCGTGCGGCTGCATCGTTCAGGCTCCATCCATCCGAATTAACATGACAGCTGTCTCACAATTAGCTTGCGAAAAAATATCTGGGGAAGAGCGTCGCTATAAATTCTGCGCTCAGCCAGCCGTCCAAACCACATGCAAGAACCGTCTGCGGCTCTCGGAGCTACAGTGGCTGCATTAATTACGCTGATTTACAGCAGTGTCAAAGTCACTCCGCTAATTAGCCTGCAGTCAGATGATTAACATCCTGAAAGGATGTAACTCCCAACGTAAGTGCGCTTTGTGCACAGGATGGGACATGAAAGTCAGTTCGGATCAGACGTGAGCATTCCAGGTTAACATGCATTTATGTTGCCCTCTCTCTCTCTCTCTCTCTCTCTCTCCCTCTGTCTCTCTCTCTCTCTCTCTCCCTCTGTCTCTCTCTCTCTCTCCCT
>JBBPCX010000160.1:2168861-2179360 GCA_037974365.1 Hydrocynus forskahlii
CGGTGTAAAACAGTCTAGAACCGGTGTTTACCCTCAGAACTCAGAGTGTATCAGTAAACTCTGATTTCAGTAAATAAGGGTTTGTTTTGCTGTATGATTATAATTTAGCATTTGTTGCGTGAATGTTTGTTGTAAATCTTGTGTTCTAGGGGTTAAATGAGCCAGGTGTGTTGAAGAACAACTGAGAGTAACTGAACTCTACTATGGGTGTCAGGATACATTTGGACAGCTGTACATATTAAATTAGGAATTGCGTTACTGGTTGTCAGTATTAACGGTAAGAAATACATTTCTTCTGCCTGAAGGTTATGTTTACCTGATTACTTTTTTATATACCTATAATAATATACCTATAAAAAGGTGCCAAATATAAAGAAATGAGGGTGCTCAAGACTTTTGCACAGTGGTGTTGCATGTGATGCGCTCCACTCATAGGTGCATTTCAGGCTGCTGTTGCTGCCTGAAAAAATGGAAAGTGGCCTAAACAGCTGAAACACGTCCTCACAGAAACATAACAGACACCGTTTTATATTTTCAGTAGTTTTATTGAAAAATGCCTCCTCTGTTTCAGAAATAAATAAGAAAATAAGGCTGTGGAATTCACAATTTGCAGTTAAAAACATGAAGCAGCAACACTATGTCCATAGTCTTGCACACAAATGCCAACTGCGTTTGATACTGTTAAAACAACAATGGCAACAACTATATTCTGATTTTAAAAAACAAACAAGAAAAAAAAAATAAAAAAATTGAAAACAGACAAAAAAATGTACTAAATATACACCACAGACATGCAATTCCACTTTTGGTAAAATCAGCTGTGAGTTGATATTAGGAAACTGATAAATGTTTGGTTTAAGATAAAGTAATGGAGGCCATGTGTTACCATATTGCGGATGATGAGGAAAAAAAAAAAAAAAAAACAACATACGAACGTTTCTCAGGCGATGAAGGCGGATTAAGCGAGTAGCTGAAGTGTCTGAGGGTTATTTATGGGGACACTCGTCGTGAACCGTGATGAGTGAAGCGCAGATGAGAGTCAGTTGGTAAAAAAAAAATTGTTTTTTTTTTTAAAAAGGCATGGGGTGAGTGTCAAGGCCTTCCTGTGGCAAAGCGTGTGACTACCAGCGACCCCTGCTGGGCTTTAGCGTATCAATAACCCTAACGTGGCGAGTATGTGAACGAGGCGGACAATTTACAAGCACACAATGGGAGCAGATAGAGAGCAACTCTGGATTTTGGTCAATCTACCCTGCTGAATCCACACACACACACACTCCTGCTGTGTTCAGAAAAAAAATAGTAAATGTAAAAAAAAAAAAAAAAAAAAAAGGAAACAAAACAAAAAGAAGAAATGTAGTACCTCTGACATATCAAGTGTTCATACATCTTCATAGTGGCATCCATGAAAGGAAAAAAGAAAACTTTACATTTATGCATTGAAGAACATTGCTTTTTTTCTTTTTTTCTTTTTTTTTTTTTTTTTTTTTCCTTTTTTTTTTTCCCCTTTTAGGACCGTATCCATTTGGACTGTCTTCTGGAAAGCGATCTCTTGCGGCGCTCGCCGGGCGAAAGCTCATAGTCTTCCTCAGGTATTGGGACTACACGCGGTTGGGGCTCACGTGGAAGCGTCTCTGCTTGGAAATATGGTTGCGGCCAGTTGAGCATGGGGGTAACATTACACTCAAAAGTCAACAAAGGAAAAAAAAAAAAAAAAAAAAAAAAAAAAAAAAAAAAAAAAGAGCAAAAAAGAGCGCTGTGTTACGTCTGTCAGTGCCGTAATGCTAAAACCACCACTACGCTAAAACCACGTGTGTGGAGGGGAGGGGAGGGGAGGGGAGGGGAGGGTGGAATAAGAAGAGAGCTGGCAGGCACTGATAGAAAGGGCAAGTACGCAGCTCAGCACGTTCTGCTCTTTTTTTTTTTTTTTTTTTTTTTTTCCCGTCTTTGATGAAACACGACACCGAAACACGGGGTTTCGATTCCATCAAGAATATTCAGAAATCAAGAGAAGCCCTGCCGGAGCTGGAGTAGTTTTCCCAGAGGAGATGCGCGCTCTGTAATTTGTTGGTGGTTTAACTGACCGCTTGGTTCAGAATAACGTCATGACTTGGATGTCCATGTTGGCGGTCCCCCACTGGGCAAATTCAATAACACTAACAACACGCTCGTGCGTGCGGTGCCGGTTACAGAGGACCGTTCACTCCAGTTATTGCAGTCAGACTGTAAAAACCGCACTCGCTGCAGATTCATGCCGGATTGAACCCCCTTCGACAGTAAGCAGTCACTCTGTAAAAGTTACACTCTGCAGATTCATACCGGATTTAACTCCCTCTACAATGATTACTGTCAGTTTGTAAAAGACTGACCTCACTCCAGATTCATCCTGGATTCAGAAATCTCCATAATTATAACTGTCAGACTGTAAAAACCGCTCACTGCAGATTCGCACTGGATTAAAATCTCTACACAGTTCTTACAGCCAGACTGTGAAAACTAGACACTGCAGATTCATACTGGACAGAAATCCACGCCGGTTATTATCGTCAGACTGAGAAAGCACACTGCGGTTTCATTATCGGGATTAAAATCTCTCCACAGTTATTATTGCTAGACTGAAAAGCACAGAATCCCATGCACAGTTATTACTGTAGATACAGACCGTAGAAACCACACACTGCTGACTCATACTGGATAAAATTCACCAATTTATTTAATAATTGCTTCCAGGTAACAGAGTGATATAGTCGTAGTCTCTCCTCTGGTAAAACGAATCCGGCTCGGACAGGGCTGTGAAATGAATCCTGGAATCTAGAACACGATCAGTTCTAAAAGTGTGCTGTGCTACTGAGTAAATTGTTATTTTTGTTCTTCTTTTTTTTTTTTTTTAAACTCAAAAAAAGAAACCCCCGTGGTCCCTTGGAAAAAAAAAAAAAAAAAAAAAAAAAAAAAAAAGAAGGCATGTGCTTCAAATCACCCCTGAGCAAATTCTGAGGGTATATCACTTAAAGGCACATAAGTATAAAAAGAGGCATTCATGTTGGCATTCAGCAAACAGCAGGATACAATGCACAAGCTCACTATGGGTGTTAAAAACTAATTTTAGTGGAGTTGGGTTCATTTACAAGGCACAATTAGTTTATTTACAGGTAAAAGAAAAAATCCCCCTTAAGGTCAAACAGGTTAAATGGCTGTCATCTCGGCTACAAATCCTCTTGGTTAGTAAGTGGTGTTGCTGCTGCTGCCGCTGCTGCGTTTGTTGTTGTTGTTTGTTGTTGTTTGCGTTTTGCGTCATGCTCCTCCACCTGCCTGTCTGCCGTTTGGCTTCAAGATGCAAACAGGCCACTACGTTGCTGCCATCACCCGTTGCTTTGCTTTGCTTTGGCGGTTTAGGTTGCTGTGAACTGTTGTTAGTACCAGTCCGCTATGAAGTTATTATTTTTTTTTTTTTCTTTGTCGTACTTGTTTTGTTTTCTGTCTCTCTCGCTCACTCTCGCTCTCTCTCTCTCTCTCTCTCTCTCTCTCTCTCTCCCGCTCTCTCTCTCTCTCATATTGTTTTCAATAGTGTTCGTTAAGTGTTTCCGTGGTGGTTATCCTCATAGAACTCATCAACATGTGCGAGCACAAAGCTCAGAATCAGGCCTTTCTCACGATTTCAGCGTGAAAAGCAGCACAGGCGCTTTAGAATGCTTATGAACCTGAAACAGGTCAGAGAGGGTGTTAGACTCAGCTCACCAATCTACATCGTCAGGTCTCTGTGCATCGCAAAAGAACGACGGCTTGGCAAGCGGGAGCATCTCAAACGTTGGCGATAAACCTCGGCGCGAGATTACTCGAGCCAGTTCGAGCCTTATCGAGTGGAATCTGACTGATGTGCACAGTTCCACGTCTCCACTCAATAAGAACGCTACTCGAGCCATAATGGCTGGAAACAAGGTGAATCATCTTAGCAGCCAACTCGTAATGAGAGGCGTTAACATCGATTGCCTGCGTTTAAGATGCGTTTACCGGCCAAAAACATCATTTTTTTTGCCATGCGTACCTGATTTACTATGTTAAAACAGCATGCAAACGACATTCTCTAATGCTGCTATCATCAGACAGCCTCCATTGTGGCTGGCTGTTCATGCACTGTGCTAAAACATGCCTTCGATGTCATTAGCGGGTGTTTTTAAACATGATGCAACAGGCAGTTCTAGGAGAGAGTGAACGTACCTCTGTATCCCTGTCCGTTGTAGGGTATCCCTACGCACTGAGAGGAGTCGCAGTACCCCGGAGGGCCGGGTGGACCCCGGGGCCCCGCGATACCGTTGCGACCAGGAGGCCCGCGAGGACCTTGAGCTCCGCTCGGACCCATGGGTCCCGTTCTAGACTCACCTGGAGGGCCTGGAGAACACAGAAAAGAATGCAAAACTCAGAAGCTTCAACTGACACTGCTGTTTTAAATCTGAGAGCAAGGGAAAGAGGTTTAAACCTGGAAGGAGAGAAGAGTTATGTCTGAATTGAGAGGGTTTTTTTTTTTTTTTTTTTTTTTTCCGGCTACTATTATGTAACAGTGGAAGCGCACTCAAAGGTCATACCTCGGGGATGTAAAATAAATCCGGCTGGGCTGAGAGACAATGAGAACCCGCGCGGCTTCAAAAGGCCCAGAAGGGCTCAGACCCAAAGCTGTCAGCTGATATTATAAAAATAATAAATAAATAAATATAATGGAGAAGACTTGTGAGAACCGCGCTGACAGCTATTTGAAGTGATGCGAACAAATTATGCACGTGTCTGGTGTGTATGTGCACGCGTCTGTGGGAGAGTGTGTGTGTGTGTGTGTGTGTGTGTGTGTGTGTGTGTGTGTGTGTGTGTGTGTGCGAGAAAGAGAGAGCGCGCGCAAGAGAAAAAGCGAGCGAGAGAGAAATAAACAAAGAAATTATGAGAAAGAGACACAGAGAGAGAGAGAGAGAGAGAGAGAGAGAGACAAAGAGAGAGAGACAATGAGAGAGTGAGTGAGAGAGAGAGAGAGAGAGAGACAAAGAGAGAGAGACAATGAGAGAGTGAGAAAGAGAGAGACAAAGAGAGAGAGACAATGAGAGAGTGAGTGAGAGAGAGACAATGAGAGAGTGAGAAAGAGAGAGACAAAGAGAGAGAGACAATGAGAGAGTGAGTGAGAGAGAGAGAGAGAAAGAGTGAGCAAGGGAAAGAGAGAGAAAACTAAGCAAAGAAAGTGAGGGAAAGAGAGAGATAGAGAAAATGAATGAGAGAAAGACAGAGAGAGAGATAAACAAAGAAAGTGAGAGAGAGATAAACAAAGAAAGTGAGAGAAAGAGAGAGAGAAAATGAGTGAGAGAAAGAGAGAGAGAGAGATAAACAAAGAAAGTGAGAGAGAAAACGAGTGAGAGAGAGGGGGAGATAAACAAAGAAAGGGAGAGAAAGAGAGAGAAAATGAGTGAGAGAGAGAGAGAGAGAGAAACAAAGAAAGTGAGAGAAAGAGAGAGAAAATGAGTGAGAGAGAGAGAGAGATAAACAGAGAAAGTGAGAGAAAGAGAGAGAGAGAAAATGAGAGAGAAAGAGAGAGAAAATGAGTGAGAGAAAGAGAGAGAAAATGAGTGTGAGAGAGGGAGAGATGAACAGAGAAAGTGAGAGAAAGAGAGAGAGAGAGAAAATGAGTGAGAGAAAGTGAGAGAAAGAGAGTGAGAGAGAGAAATCATACCAGGTGGTCCAGGCATGCCTCTTTGTCCTCTCTCTGAAATCCCGGGACTTCCTCTCTCGCCCTTCTCCCCAGCTGGGCCTGAATTAGACGAGTACACATTCATACACACACACACACACACACACACACACACACACACACACACGAATACCAGCATGAGAACAAAGGCAAACCTTAAAAAGCACAACAAAGGATGCCCGAAAGAATAACCACATGTGTGTATGCACAAAGAGCCCTGATGGGAAACCTGTGGAGAGCCTGCAGTGACGGTTCAAGACAGAAACGTTTCTCTTCAGCGGGAAAAAAAAAAAGCACAGGAAAGTTCCAGCAGCATCACCTGTGGTCGTTACAGCTCTCACTGATATATTTATACACGACCTGACAAATATTTCTGCACACCACGGGTTTTACCACTTCATTATCCATTTAGTTCATGAACTGCAGGTCTTTATTCTGGTTAAACTGGAAAGTTGTTGGTTGAACTCTAAATGAAAATGTGTGAAATGAAGCCAGTTTCCTCTCTAAGATGAGAGAATCTGTAACAGTGCAGGTCTGACTCCTATTAACTGGTTGTTGGTGCTGCAGAGTCAGATTCTAGACTGTCCTTTAACTTTAAACGCACTCGTTACTGTTTCAGCACTTAATAGCTCCTTAAACATCCAACACTCGTCTGGAGATCCACACTATCACTACCATTATAATTGTATTGGGTGTTTTTTGTCGTGATCAATTAAAAAATGAGTATTTTCTGGCTAATAAAGATTCAAGTGATGAACATACTGTGAATTTATTTGTAAGGAGAGAATACTGAGTGTATTTTTTGCAACGCGCTGAGATTTTGTACGTGTAAATGTAGGAAACCTTAGTGTGTGCAAAACCGTTTTTGACTGATGCCCCTACTCTTCATCACGTGATGATTTATGACATTGCGAGGTTATGGCATGATTTACCTTTAACGATTGATAGTGATTGATTTAAAGTATTTTACCCAACAAACAAGTCCAGTGTTCAGACGTCACACTGAATTAACATTTGCAGGGTTTACTCTGTTAAAGTTAGACTGTACTGTTCTGTAAAATATCGTTTTCAAATCGGTCAGGTACTGATTTTATGTAACAGGGCAGGTCTACCACCCTGATAAACTTCCAGTTTGATCCCACTAATCAAGAGCTTCCAGAGCATCTGAATATCAAGGACAGGGGAGTCGGAACCAAAGGCTACATCCAGAACCACATAGTGCTATAAAGTACACACTACACTAATGAAACCATTGATACTGGTGGTGTACTATTTAGGATGCAGTTCTTAGATGCAGCCAAACGCAGCATCTAAGGGAAGAGCAAGGTCAGAAATGTGATTGGACGCCAAGGTTTCCCAGCCAGAGATTCATTTCATTTTCCTGCAAGAGTTTGAACTAAGGTAAAGCAGAACGTTGGGTTTGTATGTGCTTCTAGCGTCAAAAAGGACCGACGCAAAACACTCCACTCATTGCAACCATGATGATTCAACTCACTGACAGACATTTTAGCTTGTTTTTAACAATATTAACATCACATCTAATCCAGCAGAGGTGCCAGGACTGCCATTTTAGATGCAAATGACAAATTCGCCGATTTAAATTTCATTCCTGTGGGGTAGGACAATGTAGTGACCATAACCAGAGACGTTAGATGTCTATTGCATTTGTATACAGTTAAAAGATCAGTAGTATCCATGCGACGTGGCATTCCATAGCTAAAGAAAACTCTTGTAATGAGAAAATATGTCCGGAAAGTTACGCTATCTGTTATTTTAAAAGTCAACAAAACTGATGAGTCAGATTCTATTAAATCCCTCCACGTCCAAATCTGTGACACCACTAGAACTCAAGTCGGTTATGAAACTAAGAGACACTTCACATCAGTGAGACTGTGGGTCCTTGTTAAAGGACACTACCAGTCAAATGCTTTGGCACACACAGAGATCTTTAAAATTCCATGTTACTCACTTAATATTTACTAACAACACACTCGGTGTTCTTTGGTAACAAATACAGTATTGACAGTATTTTCACAATTTGAGTTCCTGTATTAACCCTGAAAGTGTCATATTTTTATTATCCCTCACTACTGACCTGCAGACACCCTCCTAACATAATGATAATGATAATGATAATGATAATGATAATGATAATGGATGATGTTAGACATTTAAGGAGCTATTAAATGTGCTGAAACAGTAACGAGTGCGTTTAAAGTTAAAGGACAGTCTAGAACTGGACAGGAGTCAGACCTGCGCTGTTACAGATTCTCTCGTCTTAGAAAGGAAGCTTGACTTACTGTTGTTCCAAAGCTTAACAAGAAATAAAACTCTGCAGTTTATAAAATAAATGGATAAAACGGTAAAAACTGTAGGCTGTTAGTGTAAATGCTAGTGGGTTTTTTTTTTCCTTCATAGTGGATAGAAAGCATCCACAATTGTATGGAACATAAGTGGCTTCTGTATGAAAGCAACGAAACACACCTCTGTCTCCCTGTCGACCAGGTAGGCCCGGGGTTCCCGGGAAGCCGTTTCGGCCGATCCGTCCAGGCTCTCCGCGAGAACCGGGGGCTCCGGGGGGCCCCGGGGGGCCCACAGGTCCGGGGCTGTTGCTGCGCATGTCGCTGGGGATCTGGTTCAGCATTTCATTGAATCGACCCATCTGACCTTGGAGGGGTACAGAAGACACACATAAACAGTTACCACAGCGCCACAGAGAGGCCGAGCTGGGGAGAAATCATAATTAACGCAAGGACGTCCTCGCGTTTGGCCTCGCGGCTGCAAGAACGCGTCGGTGCAAACGGAGCTTACTGTTGACTAGCTGTTCGCAGACCTGTCTGGCGATGGAGCGCATCATGCCCTGCGAGGCGAGGTCACCCTAAAAAGAGAAATGGCATTAAAAATAAAAATATTTTTTTTTTTAATTAAAAAATCAGTTTTGCTCTTGCAATTAAGACGAAACGAGAGCTCATATTAAAGCCATCACTCACTCGTTCGCCCTTGTCGCCCTTCAGCCCAGTGGGTCCCTGCGTAAATTAAAAACACATCCACGGTTAAACACACACACACACACACACACACACACACGGCACCACATCGGAGCCTCCAAATCATGCGAACCCTTGAATTTGCCCCAACTGTTACTGTCTCTCGCTGGTCACAGTCGTGCCCCCGACCGCGCCATTCATTTCACGAGGAGACTACCCACTCACTCATCACGAGCTGCGCGAGCTCGAGGGTGGAGCGCCTTCGTAACGCCTGCCGTCTGTCTTCGGGGTGAACGGGGCTAGAGAGGCTGCAGTATTTCACACAGACGTTTGACAGCGTAATGCTACTCTGTGCCGGAATGCGACCGGCCGCACGTCTAAGCAATGTTTTGCAAGCAAAAGATAGTATTCGGTCCAGTAATCGTCGGTTATGACGTTGCTGGTGCTCTGGTTGTTTCAAAGTCATTGCTTGGGATTTTCTTTTCAGGGCGTACTTACAGGAATGCCATTATCACCGGGCTTTCCAGGCGGTCCCGTAGGTCCTTGCATTCCTGGAGATCCAGGGGGTCCCTAAACGAAAAACAGACACAGATAGCTATAATTTTCCAAAATTCAGGCTTTTTGCTACAAATGGGTCCCAAACGAGTCCAGCAGCACTGGTGTAGACAATCTGACAACGGCCTATTGTTGCTGGGATAAGTCACATCGCAACACACTTCATCATGAACCCTATCATGTGTTTATGTATCCTGGAGTTTGAGCCAATATAGCTGGTAGGCTCATTAGCTTTCAGCCCATTAAGTCATCGTGTTATTTATTCAGTTTAAGCGAAACACTGGATCTAAGGCAAGGCACTACAGTGGAATACAGTCGTTTTTTAAAACGGTAGACATCAAACTGGATCTTTGCCCTTTTTTTGTATTAGAAGACTTATATTAAAAAACATGTTTAGATATAAAAATGAGACAAATTCTGCACTGCTATGACAAAACATTCTTTAGGTCATTTTTAGAACAAGCGTCCAGCATAAATCCAGCGGTGAGCAACATATCACATATCAGAAAATGTGTTAAATCCTGTAGAGAGAGAGAGAGAGAGAGAGAGAGAGAGAGAGAGAGAGAGAGAAAGATAGATAGATAGATAGATCGATAGTATTTAGAATAGGTTATGAATGAACAAGTAAAATTTCATGACTGCAGTTGAGACTTTTGGGTCCAGCTGAGAAGAAAAGTTTGAGAGAAAAACGTTGTTGGGATTGAGAACTGCGTTACCCAGCGTGATCTCAGAGAACGCTGGGTTATTTTGTGTGAATGTCATCGTTACAATGACGGATCGCCCAGTTAGAATCCACAGGAAAGCTGCGTTTCAGTGATATGTGACACAGTGTGGTTGTGCCAAGCCTGGGAGGAGCTAAGCCTAAACTTTGTAAAATGCAGTTTGATGTGAGTGGATGTGACAACTGAAATAAACGTATTTCAGTTTATTTTGACATTTTAACAGTTTAACAGTAGATTGTGTTGCAGATGCGATTAATGCAGATGGGCTCAGAGGCTCCGGTTCTGCCTGCGCGGCTCTGATGGCTACCGTACCGAACACGTTTCCCAAATTGCCAACACACATTCTGCCAATTCCAACTCACTGCAAAATCACTGCAATACATCCTGGCTGTGAAAATGCCTGCTACATGTTTTATTTGCCATATCGCCCACCCACATCTCCACCCAGAACGTTTGGTCATCACATCATTTAATGTAGCTTATGTATGTCTGTATTAACTGTCCTGTATGTCTGTA
>JBBPCX010000160.1:2183031-2194018 GCA_037974365.1 Hydrocynus forskahlii
TAAGATGTGATTCAGGTGATCACTGATCAGTCCCTCATGAAGCAGAATGAGGAGCTTGTGTAGGAATTTAACAGACAGAATGGGTTCACACTCACAGAGACGCTGATTTAAACATAAACTGCAGCGGACTCTTATTTTTTTCCAGAGCTGTACACAAAAAGCTGCAGTCAGATGTGGGACTTACTGTGGCCGATTCTCCTTTAGAACCGATGGATTTGGACATTTTGCCGAGTACTTGATAGCCGTCAGCAGACGTGCTGCCAGCTTCCTTAATTTCCTTCTCAGCCACCTCTTTGCAGTCCACGTTCAGTTTGACGCTCGTAGGGGAGACGAGGATGTGGAGCTGGAACAGAAAACAGGAGATATATTGCATCTTCAGAAAGGGCAACGTTAGAACAGAGGCCCTGTGTCTGTCCCGCATCCGGCAATCTGGGTTTAGCAATCTCTAAACAGTGTCTCGCTGAGCTCAGAAGTCCTCTTATCGTCTGACTCTCCAAACGGGAAAATATTTCCATAAAGAACCAGATTGGAATTGACTTCAGATGGAAATTAGCATCTCCATCTCCAGTCCTTGTCAGCGTTAAAACTGGAGATGGAAATCAGCAGTTCTTATGAGAACAATATGACGTTCTTGATAGGTTTCGTATTTTTTTGCACCAGTTACCAATGTTCTTGCCTCTTTTTTTTTTTTTGTTTTTGATGATTGGGACTTTATGTTGCACCGACCCGTCACAAGGCCAAGACTGAAACTTTATGGAGACCATCTTTTACATTTTTCTATTTTATTCCTTCCCACTGATGACTTTCATGTGGCTTTAGGTATCAAAAACGGCTGCAATTCATTTTTGCGAAACTATTTTAGAACCTCTCTTTACAGCTTAGCAGGATGTTTTCATTGCTGCCTTTAAGACCGATTTATGTAAATGAGCTCCGTTGTGACTGGCACGTCAGTGTGAACGGAAACGGCTGTAGCACTGGTGGCTTAAAAGGCGGACCTATGTAGATACGATGTTTTTTTTGTGACAACAAATTCAAAATTGCCTGTTTTTGAAGCTTATTTTCCATATTTGAAAATGACTGATCCCGGTCACCCACAGCACTGTACAGTTTCAGCCGTTCCCAGCCCTGATACACCTGGTCCAGCTCACTGAGGACTCAGTCATTGGACCTTAAAGATCTTGAAACTGCCTGATGCTGTGGATCACCAGGATCAGGATTAACCTTTAGAAAATGAGCAGGCCAGAAGTTCCCCCGGTGTGTGTCGGTGCTCGAGGTGTCAGACGTCATGCTGAGCTTTGTTTGGTGTTCCTGAGTCACGTAGAACCGAAGTTACTGTCATTTACAAACATGTAATAATAAAAACCACCACTGGGGTTTAAAAATGGCGTCACACGCAAACGATTATAAAGAACAAAAATGTCCCAAAAGAGCAGCAAACAGTGAGCGTGTAGGAGAGCAAACACCGGTTTTAGACTATTTTACACCGTTTTTATTTGTTTAAAGCAGATTTTACTGAGGGTTAAACTTCCCAGTAGAGTTTGAAACATTTGCCCGAACTCGACTGGTCACGTCAGGTTTGGACGTGACATTTTCCAAATGTGTGGGTCGGGGTCAAAATCCTCCTCCTAGATTTAAGATTCCGTTTTTCTCCTTGATTCTTCTTTCCTACTCTCATTACCTTGAAGCAGCGTTCGATCTCCACACTGGAGTCGCACTGATGGACTGAGGTTCACAAGGTCTAAGAGACCCGCATTTGTGAGAAAAAACAGGAAATTAAAACTCGACCAATTCGGGAAAGTAGAGTCCGGTGCAGCCAAATAAATGTTTACATTTCATGTGTTCGGCCAGACGTTTTATGTAACGTATTGAAACACCGACGCCTCGCTAAAGCAGCAGCTCACAGCCCGAGAACAGAGCAGCAGGGGAAACTTATCACTGTCACGGCACAGTAACCTGCACGGTCCTGGTTTTCTCTGTCACACTGGGCGATTAGGGGTCAGTTTTGGGAGGAAGGTTTATGACCTGGGTCACGTAAAACTTAAAGAAGCTGTTCTGGTGGGGTCGGGTCAGTTTTGGGCAGAATTTTGTCAGAATTGGGTCGATTAAAACAAACGCGCCATTCCGACTGGGTCTGGTTGTTTTTTTTTTGGCAGAATTTTGTTTGAACTGGGTCACTCAGAACAAAGATGCTGCTCCAGTTGGGTCGGTCAGTTCTGGCCAGAATTTTGCAGGGCTGGGGGTTGGCTCAGTCTCAGTTCTGGTTTTGGTCCGGACCAAAATTAAAGCTCTACTTTCTCACTCTTTGGCTACATCAGCGTCGTAGGTGTCGTGCAAAACTAACAAAGAACAAACATCCTGGTTGATCGTCTATGGCTGGAGGGGGGGGGGGGGACTTTTGGACATTTGATTACTTGCAGGAGGACAGCTCTAGGGCAGCTGCAGCACAAACCAAACTGTGGTAATTGACAGGTCAGCACAGATTAGGATGATGATAATGATGATTACGGAGCACACAGTCTCTTTCCATCCTCGTGCATTCCTTTTAAAGCTCAAGCTGATCCTGTTCGCTCCTTGGCAGCTGCAACGGCCTCTCGCCGAAACAGTGTGATATTAAGCACTTGGCATGAGCCAAGGATTCTGGTCAGCATCCCTGAAAGTGGACAGCTGTGCTGAAGTGACCACTGTTTGGCTGTGGGTTTCAGACCAGAGACTTCTTGCGTCTAACAAAGGGTAAATGAGGTGAGAAGAGTAGATGTAGAGAGTCCGAGACGTAGAGAGAGAGAGAGAGCGAGAACTAGAGAGAGAGAGAGAGAACTAGAGAGAGAGAGAGGGAGAGAGAGAGAGTGATGATTGGACATAACGCGATGAACCCATTGTCTCTTAGCGAGAGTCTGTGAGTCTGTGAGAAATCTTACTCAGCAGACGTTCGAGTCCTTCGCCTGCAGCTCTGCTTCATTTCCACCTCGGGCTGACGTGACAAATGGGGCATGACATCATCCGAGACACACGTCCAAATGTGTTCCCAAGTAGTCTGTCATTTGGATAGCCTTCAGCACCTAGGCTGTGCGCCGGAGCACAAAACTTTTATCTTTTCGTGTCTTCTGGGATGTTTACTTGGACAAAATGCTGTAGTGCAATTACATCGCCGCATGTTGCAGTCTCATCTGGACTGTTCAGGGCGCTGCCAGCGCAGCGCAGAAACACTTTCACTGGTCACGGTTTTCTCTATTAGGAAAATATGACACAGATTTAATGAAAATCTTTAATAAAAGTCACATACTAAAAAATATGAAACAATTTCACATCTCTTTTTGAGAGTGACTGCTAATGTACATTCATTAGCCGTTTCTTTTCTTTAAGAGTTCAAGCGTTTAATAAAAGCCCATCGCCTCTTCAGCACATTAAAACTAACATCTGCTCTTTCATACCATAAACTTGCCTCGGTGTGAAATGACCCCATGACATCTAACATTAAACCAGCATTAACAAGAATAAAAACTGCTTGTGATGATGTTTTTCTTTTTTTAGCCTGTCCCAGCCACTCACAGGATCCACTGCTGTGTGTGTGTGTGCGCAGCTCATATGGCTTATGTTCACAAATATAAGAACAAAAAACAATGATTTCATAGCCCTTATCACTAAATTGATCCAGCCCTAGTGATCATTACTGCATGCCTTAGCAAGATCCTAATTTTTTCTCCTCATGTTGTGTCCTACTTTACAACATCCGGTCACCTGTAAGTGCCAATATTGTGGCAAAAACTACCTTTCCTGGGTTACATCACTCACTACAGAGTTCCAAACTGCCTCTGGAAGTAAAATTAGCATGAGAAATGTGCCTTGGGAGCTTCAAGAAATGGGTCTCCATGGCCAAGCAGCTGAACACACGCCTAAAATCACTACTCACAATGCCAAGCATCACCTAAAGTGGTGTAAAGCAAACCACTGGACTCTGGAGCAGGTGAAATGTGTTCTCGGGAGTGATGAATCATACTTCACTTTCTGGCGGTATGAGAGACAGGTCTGGGTTTGGCAGATGCCAGGAGAATGTGACCTAACAGAATGCATATTCCAACAGTAAAGTTTGGTGGAGGAGGTATAATGGGCTGGGGATTTAAGAAAGCGCCCCTTAGTTCCCATGAGGGGTTATGCAAATGGCTACACCAAGCAAAGGTATTTTAGAATTTGGAATAATTTCCATCTTTGTGGCAGCAGTTTCAAGATGGCGGTTTTGTTCCAGCATTATTGTGACCATGTGCAAAATAAAGGCCCATAATGACATGGTTTGACAAGTCTAGTGTGGAGGAACTCCAATGGCCCTGACCTTAACCCAGCTGAACACCCTTGGGACTGGAACTGGAACAGTGATTACGAGCCGGACCTCATCATCCAGCATCAGCGTCTGACCTCATAAATGCTTTTTTGACTGAATTTTTGTGTAGAGCCTTCCCAGAAGAGTTGATGACATAAAAGCAGCAAAGGGGGGTGCAGCAAATCCATATCAGTGCTCATGGTTTTGGAATGGGACGTCTAATAAGCTCGGAGAAGAGAGTTTGACGATCGGGCAAACACATACGTTTGGCCATACGGTGTATGACCCAATGTGATACATGCTTCTCAGTATTCATTAATGCCCGTAAGTATAATCATCGATAGTCAGTTCTTAAGGCCAGATTCTGCTCTAGATTCAGCTCTAGAAACACAGAACTTGCAGATCACTGTGTTACCAGTCCAAGAGCAATGTCATCGCATGTTAATTGGGAACATGACACACTGGAGTAATTAGAAACACAAGGGACACATTGTGCCATCGTCTCTTTCCCATGCGAATGCTGCTAAGACATTAAAGCCTTTCCCATATCACGTCAACAGTTAACTAGTCGCTAAGACTCTCGCCAGATTTCTCTCAATTAACTTTATGAACAAAGGGCATTGTCACTGCTCTTGTCTCCTCGTCCCAGTCCTGCACTACATCTTTCAAAGTATCTTTTTTAACACACAAAACTGAAAGCATGTCATGAGATCAGGGAACAGCAAATACACCGCCTTATGGGAGTGTTTACAAATCTCCAGCGCACAAATGCCTGTGGTCAGCTTTAACAGTGCAAATGTGGGCACACGGACACCCGGTGAAATTCCGACCAAAGATGGATCAGTCATAGCTGACTCAGCTCCAATCTATGAGAAAGAGGCTTCCGCAGAATCTGCAGAATCCCACTGCTGACGGATATCTGTTCCACTCATCTTCAAGCCCTTTGGTTTCCTAGTAACTTGTCCGAGACAGCCGCTGAGCGTGCTCCTCCGGCGGCTCCAGGACACAAACAAACAGTAAATCATGACTCGCTTTTAAAAACTGCCCTTAAAACCTAAGATGCATGAAACTCACCGAATACAACAAGCCAGCGAGCGTCAGTCACAGCAGGGAGTGAAAGCTGAGGCCAAAGCAAAAACCATCTAAATCATGTTTGTTTATCCAAGACAGATTGGCAGTATTTTAATGCTTGACTAGCACAGAGAAGGGCTTCAGAAGCAAGAGTGAAATATGCAAGCGTGCCAGGCCTCGCCTCAAAAGCGGTCCCACTGATGGATTCATCTGAAGATTTGAAGGATGACGGACAGCTCTAACATTCTCACCCGCTCTGGAGAAAAATCGAGAGTGAAAAGAATGCACTACTCAGTTTGTTTTTTTTTACCAGAAGCCATCACTCATGCTCCTTCCTGACATAAGCCAGAGCAAATATTGCACCTTAAATGTAGTCAATCAATCCAGACATGCGTGGCTTCTGAATTTCATTTCGATTGCTTTGCTTAAGGGTACCCATCCAGCCACTTGGCACTACAATACACTGCAAAAGTCTTGAACGCCCTCATTTTTTCCTATTTTGCTTCCAGAGATCCAGACTTTCTTGTATTTTTAATGTGGTCTTGAGGAACAGTTCTCCAGGCTTCCTGAAGGACTTTCAAAGAGTCTCATTTTCAGTCCAGTCCCTGAACCTGACCAGTTTCAGAGAGATGTTTTTTGTTTGTTAAGATACACAGTGACCTCTTTCCCATTTCTTTCATTTAATCTACTAAATACGCCAAATGTTAAACCTTTTGACAGGCAGAAACTAGTAGTTTGTGCCAACAAGGCGAGTCAAAAAGATATATGCAGTACTGTATATGACACACTGTTGTAAAAATCAACTAAGCATTTTTTTAGTTACTCTTTTTTATCCGTTTTTAGGATTATAATGGAGAAAACAAAGAGACAGTTATCTAAGATGGTAAATGAAGGCTTGCCTGCTTTTGATTGGTCAAACTCATCTACACATGGATCAAAAGTTCCATGTTATCTTCTGCTATTTCCCACTTTAATCTTGAATGAACTTATAAATTATGCACAGATCTTGCAATTTGATCAACCGAATTCTTTCAAATTGCAATTCAATAAAAAAAAAAAGATTATTAATGTTTCAGGCCTAGATAACAATGTACTCTACAGACTATTGGCAATCATGTAACACCGACACTGATACGCAACAAAAGGGAGGATTTTTAACTTCGTCAGCCTTGTAGCTCCAAAGTAAAGCAGTAAACGTCTTAGCTGATGGAGTACGTTTGGGATAACTGTGCAAATCGGATTTTCTTGCAGACTTATTCACTCAGGTTGGATTTTAGGAGACCAGGGTGGGTAACAAAGTGGTTCCTGGCAGGTGGATCCAGTTCACGCACAACAGGGAGGTAAAACCACAACAAATGAAGCCACTGCAGACCATGCGTTCATTCCAGAATCCTCCCCGCCCACAATCTGCTACTACATAGACAGCCAGGATGCAGTCCAGACAGAGACAGACATGGAGGTGGGGGGTAGAGAAGGACAAAGAAAAAGAGAGAGAGAGAAAGAGAGAGAAAGAGAGAGAGCAAAACCCTCTCCCCCTTCTTTGCCCAGAATTTCTCTGGATTTCCGATGTAATTGTTTAATAGCTAAAGCAGCAACACTTTCCATTCTTGACGCCAGCGAACAACTTCACCCCGCTTTTAACAGCCTCCCTAGACACGCTTATAGATCCTTGTGAAAGTGTGACCTCACTAGTTCTCACCATCACAAGCCTGTTTTTACTGTCATCCACACTTGCTGACCATTCTAAATGTGGACATTTTGCTTCAGCGCAACACACATTGAATAACTCTACACTGCCCCCTAACAGTGTTCATGGAATTACACTTATTTGACATTACCCAAGACGTCAAGCATTAACTGACAACGCCACATCACAAGTTACCTTCTACTACACATATAGCTGTGGAATCAACTATCTTAGGGAGTGGTTAGGGAGTCGCCCCTGCAGTCAGAAGGTTGTGTGTTCAAATCCCAGGACTGGTACTGGTACCACTGAGGTACTCTTAAACCATCCCCACACTGCTCCGCGGGGGGCCCCCATTGGTGGAAGCCCAGTGCTTCACTTGGTGAATGGGTTAAACGCAGAAAAATAATTTCAAACTCATCACTATTTATTGCCTATATAATGGTATGTTTTCAAGTGCGAGAGAGAATTATGGTCATTTTCTTATGGTTATTTTTTGGGCTTCTGGTGGTTTTCGACTATCATCGCCCCTTTCCACAATCTAGCACCACCTTTACTATTGCAGGATAATCACAAACACGTGCCAGTTTTTAACAGTTTATATTTATCCCATTACCGCCATTAGCTCAATGCATTTTTGTTAATGCCTCTATTACCATTCGTAATTTTACCCCGGCATCAAGCCAAGAGCGCAGTTCATTTCCCACAGAGGGTTTAACACTCTTTATGCAATCTGCAGACTAACAAATTTGAAGGGAAAAAAAGTCTCTCGAAGCTTTTGGAGGTTAGATACGCCCCTGACGCAGAACACAAGTGGGGCCTCACAAGTGGGATTCCATCAGATAGTAAGAAGCAGCTCCATGCCAGGACTCTTTACTGAAAGATTCTGTACTGATTCCTTACAGTCGAGCTTTGCACATTACTGGAGGAGCCTGTTAGCCTGTTAGCTATATGTAAGCTGGTTGTTAAGTGTAATGCCATTTGCATGCAGGTTTTGTTTATAAGTATTTTAAGTATCTTACTTTGAAAACTTAAGAAGAGTTTATATATGAAAAAAAACAAGTAACCAAAACTATAAAATAACCACAACTATCCTTTCAGTATTAGTGGACTGGTGTCAGGCTCTTTCCACCATGTGTCAGACTTTAATCTAAGCTTCACTGTTTCATTTGATGTCATAAATCTTGAAAAAAAGATCAAAAATGAAAATGAAAAGTATAAATTACTTGTATAAATTACAAATTTTTGAATCATTGAATTGCATTAAACTTTTTTGGCAGATATTAAAAAGTTGCTCTGTTCTAAAGCATCGTGTTTTTCACATTTGCAAAGGACACAAAGCATGAATTAGACAGAAAAACTTGGAAACTGGATCATTGAGAATGGACCTCAGGCACACCAGTCACTGAACACTATAAAACACTCTTGTCCAACGTTTATGAAAATACCGAATTGTATAAATCTACCAGGGAATCATTCACTATCTGAAAACAGGCAGTTTTTATTGCTCATTTTCACCCCATTGCCCTTTAAGTGAATGGTTCAGATTAGTTTTACTGATAAACAGCTATGATCTGTTTGCCCTGTCCAAGAATTTCACACATTTCCTTCAATCTGAAAACATAAAGCTTCAGCAGCCAAGAGTAGCTGGAAGTGTGGACAGTTCCTGATGATTTTCCAAAAGGGCTGCAAGCCAATTCAACAAACCTCTAGAAGTCAGTGACATATCTTTAGAAAGTGATCATTATATTGTTATACTTCAAACTCATTTAGGCACAGGAGTTGTGAATTGGTGAGGCAAAAATCCCGCAGGCCTGAAGTTCTTGTTGTTTGAGCAAGCCAAGCAGGCAGGCCTTTCAGACATTAACTGAAGAGAAGCAGTGCCATGTGTAACTATTACCAACCCCAAAATAACAAATGACTACCTCGACTGTTGGACTTCAAGCTGGCGCTGGGCAGTAAATCATCTGTTGTCTAGAAGGGAACCCTCAGGACGTTCTAGATCTTTGGAGAAAAAATTCTGAGACCTAGGCATTTCCTGCCAATCTGTACTTTTTAGTTCATATTTATGACAGAATCATGTTTGTATTTAAACTTTGCAAGTACTGCAGGGCTTCGCCTTTTCCATTACTAAGCCCAACAGAAAAGTATCCAATCAGATTTTGTTTTTCTTTGTGGTATCTAGGCAGATCTAGCTACGCAGGATCTCCCAATGCTTAGGCATTCAGGAGTCCTGCCATGTAGATTAATCTCCATCATGATTAGTGACTGACAGTGTAATTAACCAACCAATTTAGAGTAGTTGGGACCGGTTCATAATTCTGTGAGGGAAAACGTTACATCTTTGTCCACTTCTGAAGTTTCTGTTGCTTTGACACAACATGCGTAAAATGCATAAAAACGCAGTTTTGGTCTGGTCTAGAGTGGTTGGACCAGTTTGCGATTCCATAAAGGAAAACTTCACCTCTTCATTTGTTCCCTTTCTCACCGTTCCATTGTTATGAAAGGGTACTTAAGACATATAAGACATATAACTGCAATTTTGGTCTGGTTAACAATCAGTGTAAAGATTCCTTTGGCGTAATTTAAGAGACACAGAACACGATAGAAACATGTCAGGAATGTGGGAGAGAGAGCCTTTTAGCATGGCGTACTATAATTTAGCACTAGACTTAATTAACCGCAATTACTGGAATGCAGATATGAAACCTCAAACGAATGATATACTATGAAAATACTGTGACACTGAACATTTTCGCCATCGCCTGGCACTGCTTTGACCTTGGAGACAGAGTCATCCCAAACCCGCCTCACAACAGACCCTCCAAACAGTGTATCGGAAAACACAGCTTTGCACTGGAAGTGCCATCTGCTGAGGAGCAGGCGTGGCTCTGGATCACCTGTAATCACGCCATCTGGAATGTCTGCTATTCCGAAATGCCGCGCCCGCAGGTCACTGATTGCGGATCGGCACGACTGGAAAACACTTTTGATTGATGTGCCACACCCCGGCTTGCCAAGGCATTACTTTATGCGCCCAATTACAGGGCTCTAACGGCCTATAGAGTGAAAACACACCACACAGCGGTGTTTACCTTGTGGAAGCTTCCATGGAAGATATTCTTCACTTGATGATTGTCAAATGTGGCCCTCTGGATCTCTCCCCGTGTGTCCTTGTTATAAAATGCTACAGTCTGGCTGGAGGCTGCAGAGAGAGACAGAGAGAGAGAGAGACAGAGAGAGAGAGAGAGAGAGAGAGAGAGAGACAGAGAGAGAGAGAGAGAGAGAGAGTGTGTGTGTCAGATAGGCCTCCAACTCCTTATTAGACTCAGTATCACGCGAAGTTCCTCAAACCAGAACCAGCACGAAGGCACTTATCAGAAGAACGGCCCCGACAAGCTGCTCCACAACAACAATACATGGAGGAACATCAGGAGACGTGGGGGTTTAGAAGGGGGGGGGGGTTGGGGTCAAGGCTGCTTGTGAAAAAGGGCTATAGTCCTAAAGCCTGTACTGAGAGGGGCTAAAGCCTGGAGCCCATTAGGTAACACACTATGTGATGGGAGCACAACTAATTGAAAGGGAGTAACAAAAAGAATGGAAGAAGGAAAGGACACAGCTGGTGTGCATCTTCTATCCTTTCTCATTAACTCTTGCATTTGTCACCATCGCGCAGTGTAGTTTTATAGTGTTTTTCTCACTCAAAGCTCATTGAACCAAGCGAAGAGAGAACCCACATGTCACTATCTTCATATATTCATGTACAGGCATTCATATATAGAAGATACGTGTATATTGCATTGTAAAGTAAAGGTTAAGTGGCATTTGGCAGATGCCCTTATCTACAGTCATTAGTCACAGGGACAGTCTTACAGTCATTAGTCACAGGGACAGTCTTACAGTCATTAGTTACAGGGACA
>JBBPCX010000160.1:2240093-2250790 GCA_037974365.1 Hydrocynus forskahlii
GAACTCCTTTATCTAGGAAACTTGTGTCTTTACACACTCTGCAGCCTGTCAGTAAAACATTTGTTCACATTTCTTTCTTTTAATCTCCTCAGTGTGACAGAGATCAGAGAGTCTGACAGGAAATAGGATTTTTACACCAACGAGGAGATTCAAAGCAACATATGAAGAAATGAGGGGGGTCTTGAGACTTTAGCACAGTGCCGTCAATAATAATGTAGAAAATATAAATAACTAAACGAAATCTCACCTGAAGCCAAACATGATCTCATCGTGTCGGAGGTGAGCGTCGTCGTCGATGGACAAGATGGCTTCGGTTTCCACGGCGTCCCACGGCAGGAAGCGGTTGTTCAAGCTGTTCTTCTCCGTTCGCACCACCTGCAAGCACAGAGACATCTGCTGGACCAGGAACGCGATCAGAGCCTCCGCCGGCGCCGCCAGCCGCTCAATGGCGACTAGACTGCGAGAAAACCTGAAGTCGATTGCATCAACACACGTGCCGGAGACGGGACCGCGCCAGGATCGAAGGCGGGTGAGGAGGTGCAGCGGCGCCAAAATTCACCAATATTATTATTATTATTAGCATCAATAAGTGAAGTGACTATTTGTCATACATGAACACACCACAGTGTGAACAGCACAAAATTCTTTCCCTGCATTTAACTCATTTAACCCATTTAACTTGTTTAATCCATTTAACTCATTTAACCCATTTAACCCATTTAACCCATTTAACTCGTTTAACCCATTTAACCCGTTTAACCCATTTAACCCATTTAACTTGTTTAACTTGTTTAATCCATTTAACTCATTTAATCCATTTAACTCATTTAACTTGTTTAACTGATTTAACCCATTTAACTCATTTAACTTGTTTAATCCATTTAACCCATTTAACTCGTTTAACCCATTTAACTCGTTTAACCCATTTAACCCGTTGAACCCATTTAACCCGTTGAACCCATTTAACCACCACAGTGTGAACAGCACGAACTTCTTTCCCTGCATTTAACCCATTTAATATGTTGAACCTGTTTAACATGTTTAACCTGTTTAACTCATTTAACCCATTTAATCCATTTAACCCATTTACCACATTGAACCCCTTTAACTGATTTAACCCATTTAACTCATTTAACTCGTTTAACCCATTTAACCCATTTAACCCGTTTAACCCGTTTAACCCATTTAACCACCACAGTGTGAACAGCACGAACTTCTTTCCCTGCATTTAACTCATTTAACTCATTTAACCCATTTACCACATTGAACACCTTTAACTTATTGAACCCATTTAACCCATCTAACCCATTTAACCCATTCACCAAGTGAAGCAGAATGGGTTTGGAGGTAAATGTTTCACTGCAGAGAAACATATCCACTCCAATGTCTTTACAGTGGCGGTGAACAGAACCAGACATCTCCGATATTAATAAAGCCATTCCCTTAACTACTCATACCCCCCTTAACTACTCATACCCACCAATCAGGCTCCATGTGAGTTTATATGGAATGATGATGATAAAATAGTGGCAAATCTGGAAAGAAAAGTTCTTTGAAAGCCCTGCATGTATCTCTCCACAATAAACTCTTCAGACGTCTGGTTCTTTTCACCATTATATTAAAAAAAGTCGGTGGAATTCCCCTTTAAGCAAATGAAGGGCAGGAGGTAAATAAGATTCCAGTTGTAAAGCTTCATCCCAGGCAGACGCCACAGATTTCAGCACGGTCCAGAATTCCATTTAGGTTTCCATTTCAAGGCACAAACCTTTCCATGCTCTTATTGCTTATCTGTTTCCTGTAAAAGCAGCCATGGTAATTCAGCTTGTGCAATTTGGCTTAGCTTGCACGGCTGAACATTTTGATTCAAAGCGAGGGGGGAAAATAAATAAAACCTGCAGCAGGAGGTCATGCAGCATGACATTTCTTTCCACGCCTTTACGACCTCAGAATAATAACGGGATAGGCCTATTTTTCAAGCATGTTTGCCAGCTCTCTAAAATCATATTACTCAACTTTTAATGACTATTTCTCAGATTAAACAAAGAAAAAACAGCAAGATAAAACGAACTCACCACAATGGGCAATCCGATATCTGGCCATAGGAGGTCATCTGAAGGTGGTTTGGGGGAATTCCAGACCACCACCACCTTGTTGAGATACGGAAGGCCGTTCAGTCTCTCCAGAGAGTTCATAAGCACCTCCTCTCGCTCGTAAGTGAGCATGACCACCGTGAACTGTTCCCGAGGGACGTTTCCACCGAGTGCAGCCTGAAACTCCTTTCCAGAGCCCCCAGACCCTCCACCAATGGGGCGGAAGCCAGTTCCTGACCCAAGGAACTTTGCCTCGGAAGGAAGAACGGGGTCCAAAGGAGTGTGGGGGAAGAGATGGAAGGGTCCAGGAGCACGATTCCAGGTCCGGTAGACGTCCGATACTGTGTACGTGAAATTCCGCAAAAATCTGGGTGAAGCATAAGGGGGCTCGGTCTCTACTGGACCAAGGTCCAGATCACCGTTGTCAGCCAAATTGGCATCTGTTCCTGCCATCTTCCCAGCTTTGTGGGGGATCTCCTGGGCAGGCTCCTCTTTAATTGGTGCTGCTGGTATCTGAATGCTAGTTCGGACACTAGCCAAAATGGTGTTGAAGATACTCTCCGAAGTGGAAAAGTACGTCTCCCAAAGGAATCGACCCTGCCGTCGCATGGCCAGGAGGTCGTTGTCGGAGAGGCTCCTCAAAAGAAAGTGTAACTCCGTTATTCGAGGCTTGGGTACCATGATAGCTGCTTCACTCCAACGTATGAGATGGTGATAAGGCAACTTGGAGTGGTCACCAAGCACCACAGGGATTGCCCCGACCTCTAGGGCCTCAAACAGGCGCATGTTACACCCTGCAGATGCCACGAGTTGTCCATCGCCTGGAGAAATCACCAAGGCAAACGTTGACGCTTTTAGTACCTCCAAGCGATCTTCTCGCTCCCCACACAGGGCCCATTCAGTTGGCAGGCTGGGTTTTGGCCGGTTCTTGCAGGTGAACTCCACGAGCACTTGGTCTAGGTGACTATCCTGCACGGCTTTGAGGGTGCCAATGATGCGATCGTCGTAATCAGCTGGTGGGTCCCCCTCCATTTCTTCCTCGAAAGACTGTGGAGGTGCTTCCAACAGACTGCTCCGCAGAGACTCCACTTTTTCTCCCTGGAAGGTGAAAAGGTACTTCCTCTTCACTGGGACTTGAGGAGGCACCTCCAGAAAGTTGGGCTCAGAGAGAGCATGGACCAGGGGAGACACCACCAGGTCAAAACCTTCTCTGTACTGCCTCTCCAGGAAAGTAGACTGTGCTATGGCTGCTCGGCCTGTGCTTACGTTGTACAAGAAGTTCTGAGTCAATGACTTTCTGGACAAGTGGACCAGCAGGTGATTGTGGCCGTCCGACCTCCAGTACGGCAACGCCTTTAGCTGCTTTTCCAGGTCCAAAGGAGAAGGAGCAGGAGGGGCAGGGGAATCTTGCAGCTCTCCAACCAGAACCACATAAAGGCATGCAATGCTGGGATTATCTGTAACATACACACTGCTCTTAACAGATGATGCAAAAGCTTGTTTGACCAATGGGTCAATATTCTCACCCCAAGGATAGGACCCTGTATCGTACACATAAACCGGGAAGCCAGATGTAAGCGGACACCTAGCGTAATCGAAACACGTATGCAAACGACATGAGTGCACGGACCTCGGAGGAGGGAGCCCCGGGTCTTCTTTGTCTGGTAACAGTCTGACTGGCAGAGATAATTTTGGCTGGTTCTGTGCCATGAGTTCCTTATAAGAATGTTCTGTCTGGCTGATAACATTTTTGAGCTGCAGCAAGTCCTGTTTGGCACTGTCAATGCTACGTTTACAGGCTTCGATGCGCAGGTTGAGGCGGGCTATCTCGGTGTTGAGTTCTTGCCGCTTGGCTTCCAGCTGGAGCAGCTCTTCGCTCACCGATTCCCGTATCCGACACAAGTCTTGCACATGTTTGGCTTCGCACAGTTCGCCGCCAGGCCTCGGGCCAAAGATGCGCTTGTCCGGTCCACCTGCCTCATCAATCGTTGTGAGGTAGTAGTGGGCAATGAGCGGGAAGAAGACCAGGATGAAGAAGAGCATGAAACTCAGCCAGGTCAGCCGAACGCGCCGGAGCACCCACGACTGGCTGCCGTTCCCCACAACGCCGCTTCGCTGCATTGTCCAAACGTCACTCTCCACCACACCAAACGGGTAAATTTAGTTCCTGTGGAGATTCAGCAGCCATAATGCAACCTCAGCTGCATCGTGCACGCACAGGTGAACAGAAAACACATCTTTTCTTGCTCATTACCATTAAATAGTTTTTGTTTTTTAAAAAAAAGGAAATTTAGGTCTAGGTCAACTTCATTGAGGTTTCAAATAAATGGAAACTTCATTTTCAAAAGCACACGGTCCAAACATAGCGCTCGGCGTTATGAGAGAGCACTCAGGAGCTATCCAAGGGTACAGAAGAGGCCCTGGACACTGGCGAGAACAGAGCGCGCCCTGCTGAAATCCCCGGTGAGGACATGGCTGGTATGTATTTTCCAGTGTGCTCGGGTTGTCGGAGTCATTCTTCTGCTCAGTCTGAGCCCATTAGGAGGGCTATGGCATGCCCTCGGGCAAGCTGCTGTCTGGAGGACTATGGGCCATTTAGCATGCCTTCGGTCCAATCGCCAATCTAGAAAAAAGACAGAGAGGGAGAGAGAGAAAGATTCACAATATTGTAGCTGTTATGCGAGCCATTAAGAGTAACCGCATTTAATACTTGCTCTTATTTTGCATCATCCATCACCTACATCTTCTTTCCCATTATTTTTCAGTGCCCTGTCTACATCAGTTTCGAAGCGCCGGTCCTGGAACAAGTTCCTTCACATGCTTGCCTGATAAAAACGCTGACATTTTATTTTTCTCCTCAGAAACGACTTTTTAATAAGCTGGAGACTGGCTTTAAACCGAAGCATTTCAAAGAAGAAGGAAAAAAACAAACAAACAAACAAAAAAAAAAACAGGAACCGCATAAAGAGAACATCCTCTCTCAGTGTGCCGAACGGATTTGACTCACGCAAACACCAACAGAATCCAAAAGAGACTCTGAAGAGAATTATGAGCTTTGGCGGCGCAGATGCGCCCGTCTCTAATGGAGCAGCTTGTGACAGGGCGGCTGCACCTGCTCCCCTGCTGGACGGCCACGCCGCCTCTCGGAGCTCATTACTCACACGGACCGCTCGGGCACGCGGGCACAGCGCGGGCACAGCGAGGGTCCGGATTCTCCGACAGCCCCTGACAGCAAAACATACGGCAACCATGAGCGACCAACAGCGTCCTCGGTGATATTGTTCAGTGTAAGGCTGCACAATACGGAGAAAAGATCAATATTATGATTTTACTACACATTACGATTACAAATTACTCCATATTACGATTCCAAAGCCTTTCCTCATATTGCAGACCGTATATGATCGTGTATTAAACTGTTCAGTATTATGTTCATTGTACCTTTACATATTGCAGTTTCATACTGTATGGACACAAAGTTCTGCTTCAGGGACTGGACTGGAAATGAGAGTCTTCGAGAGTCCTTCAGGAGGCCTGGAGAACTGTTCAAGACCAAATTAAAATACACCATCGACCGGAATCAAATTCCTTGTTTGTGCCGCTCACATACTTGGCCAATAAACACGATTCTGATTTAATATCGCTTTCTTGCAATTAATGTCTGTAAATATTGTTTCAAATGGTACATTTACTCCGCCCATCCATAAAGGCACATATATGGAAAATATATAAAAAAGAAAATATATAAAAGCTATAAATAAAAATAAGCCTGTTTTCAAAATGACACACAAATTCGGTGATGTCACAAGCCCAACAAAATTTTAAATACATCTCCTTATTATGGATGCACCAGTTTAGCTCCGCCCATTTATGTACAAATTTAACACCTTAAACGGTTAAAATCGTTTAAAAACTTTTGCTGGATTACATGAAGACCTCATTTCATCAGAACACCCAGTAACTCACCTGGAGCTGTGATTGGTCGCCCTGTCGGAAACACTGTGGTTGGTTAGAGGCTCATTTGCATATTGCAGCCTATACATATATAGTATCATTAATTTATTTTCCCAGCATTATAGATATAATATCGAGAAAATGAATGTGTCGATACAAAGTGTAAATTACGGTTTAGAAGACTGGACGACGGTTGAAAAAGTTCTGTTTGCTCTCCTGCACCACTCAGAGCAGGGAACCTGACTGGGGTTGCCAGATTGGTCAGAATCACTTAATTTTAATGCAACTTGCTACAAATAATTATAAGTGAGGTTTTCATTCGTTACATTGTAGTATTTGAATCGAGATTAATTAACTAGCATGATAGTAAATCACACTATTATTAAATGCTAAATAATACTAAATAATGGTTTATGGTTGATCAGTCTCCTCAAAGGTCCTTCACCTACTGACGTCCTGGCCGTTAATTCATGTCCAGAACAAACACATCTTACTGACGACAGGCTAGACTTTGTTTACACGTGGCAAAAGCTTTATAAAAGGAAAATAACGGCGCGACGAAGACCATGCAATCAAATCCACGGGACTCCGCTCTCCAGAGAGGCTCGACGGCAAAACGCGATGACCTAGATGGAGGCGGAGGGTTATCTAGAACCGAGCAAACATCAGCAGACATTCGGAGACGGAGCTCCAGATGCAAACTGACACTTGGCCGTTACAGGGCATGTATTCACAACCTGCGTCAGAAACGAAAACATGCCATTATGGATGGACGTGGTGATTAGACACACGGCCAAAAACACCAGAGCTGAAAACAACAAGAGCTTACACGTCCGATTTTTAATGTTTCGTTTTATTTATTCTAACACCAGCTGTGCTTCGCACTGTGTGAAAGTGCAGAATGGCCCAATAAAAATGACCCAAAACACTTCAAACACTTACAATAATAATGAATAAAAAACATGCACTTTTACATGAACTCCCATTGTGAGAAATGAGATAATTTCTCCTGACAAAAGATACAAAGTTCTGCTTCAGGGACTGGACTGGAAATGAGAGTCTCTGAAAGTCCTTCAGGAAGCCTGGAGAACTGTTCCTCAAGAACACATTAACATACAAGAGAGTCTGGGTCTCTGGAAGCATATGAAGAAATGAGAGGAGGGGGTCGACACTTTCGCACAGCTCTGTACCTGCTCATGTCTATATGCAAGCACTTAAAAAATGCAGAAACTGGAACTAAAACTACTTGGATTATCAGGAGAGAGGGGTGCACTCATTTCTGCAGGGTTTCAAACGCAATAAAACGAAAATGCAGGTTTTTCAGAGCAGCGTCGCCTACAATAAACAAACAGTGCTGTAAAACATCAGTAAAGTCTGAATATCAGTCAAATCTAAATATCAGTAAAGTTTAAATATCTCTCCAGAAACTATGTAAAACGCTGCAGGTTTAAATGATGAACCCTCAGACGAATAGTTTCACGTCTCCAGAGCCGAGTGTTACATGGAGCTAGAGCTACACAATATATCGTCTGTTACTCTTTATTGCGATATCGGTCTCTGCAATATGCAAATGAGCCTCTAACCAATCACAGTCTTTCTGACAGGGCGACCAATCACAGCTCCAGGTGAGTTACTGGGTGTTCTGATGAATCGAGGTCTTCATGTAATCCGACAATAGTGTCATATTTAACTGTTAAAGGTGCTGGAGAATCGGTGCATTAAGGGGCGGAGCTAAACTACTGTAGCCAGAATAAGCAGATATATTTAAATGAGTCGGCTCTGTGACATCACAAAATCTATGATTTGAAAACAGTCTGTTTTTGTAGTTTATTTTCCATAAATGTACTGTATGGATGGATGGAGTAAATGTACCATCTGAAAAAAAGAGTGATGATATGGGCCCTTTAATGTATTGGAAGCGAATCACAATATGTTGCAGTAAAACCACAATACTGATATTTCGTCCACGGCTCTACTGATAGGTATTTCTACCTGAACGTCCCATTATCAAAAATTAAACAAAACTAAGTGCCTTGCAGTGACACAATTTTAGTGCAACGTAAAGCAAAACATTTCCATGAAAGTAATGTTATGGTTATGGGTGTAAAAATACGAAGCTGCAGGCGCATGTTTTCGCAGTAAAGAAAAACCCAAAAATGTTCATGTATTTTTACATTAAAAAAAACAAACAAATGTTTCCCTTTTTTAAGCAGAAACAGAAGACTTTGTATAAAAAAGAACTCGATATTAAGGGCTCGAATTTGAGTTTTTCCAAAAAATAGAACTCCAAAAATAACTTTAGAGCAAACAAAGCAGAGTTGTAATAAACTGAAAACCTGGTTAAATGTACACATGCCATTTTCATATGTCCACGTTTTTATTAAGGAAAAACAGCTGATCAGCATGACCAGATGTATGTGAGCTCTTATGAATGGTGATAATTGGTGTCCGAAATCGCGCTCTTGCACACTTTTAGTGCACGATTTTACTGCATAGTGTGTTCACACTGACAACCAAGCTAAAACTCAGTGCACTGAAAGAGCCCGGATGGTGCCCTAATAATGGCCAGAAAACGCAGTGCGGAACGACGGACGCCATTTTGACCACGTAGCGGAAGGGGAGGGACTTTCAACAAGGTTTCAGAGTTGAATGATGGCGGCCAACAGTGAAATCCAAGCCCAAGCGGAGGCAACTGGTTCGTATAAATGTACGTAACATTAATAAAATTATTTTACAGATGTATATTGCGGTGTAATTTGGCGATATTTCGCCAAATCGGTATTTTGTCCCACCCTTGATCAGAACACCCAGTAACTCACCTGGAGCTGTGATGGGTCACCCTGTCAGAAACACTGTGATTGGTTAGAGGCTCATTTGCATATTGCACATATTGCAGCGTTCTGTGATATCAGTATTACAGAGACCGATATCGCGATAACGATTGGTCCTGGAGATCCACCGTCCCGAGACGTCTGTAGGACCAGCTCTGGTTTATGAGGTTTTTCAGGAGGCCATGAAGTGTTAAGGGGGGTGGGGGGGTAGGGGGGGGGGTAGTATGTTAGATGCAGGTTGGGACAGGCAGACCTCTGGTGCTGGTGATCACCTTTCAAGGACTGTGCAAAAGTCTTGAGCCTCATTTCTTTATATTTTTCTTACAGAGATCCAGACTTTCTTGCATTTTTAACGTGCACTGGAGCTGCGAGGCTCGTGTAGGGATCAAGTAATGGAAGCTCATGCCCCACCAATTAGCGCGGCGCTAACCGCAAGTCTGAAGCTGCCCAGAGATCTCAGACGTGTTTGTGTGGTTCCGGACAGTCTGACACTCCGCTGTCTGAAAGCTCAGCTAAAAACGGCAGCGGCTGCACCTGGAGGCCAGATCTGGTCTGGACTTCTGTCTGAACGAGGCTGTTTTCACTGCATGATCCTAATTGACGGGTACAATAATCACTTGTTGGACAAATCAGCCTCGGAGCTCCAGAGTAACTAAAGACGCAAATCCCACAACAAACAAGTCAGACTCTGTTTGGGTTGAGGGGAGAGAGGGATAGGTGAGTGACAGACAGTAAGCAGTACACCCTATTAAACAAGGGCTGAACGATATATCGGCTGTTAATCGTTATCGCGATATCGGTCTCTGTAATGCAGATATCACAGATCACTGCGGTATGCAAATGAGCCTCTAACCAATCACAGTGTTTCTGACAGGGTGACCCATCACAGCTCCAGGTGAGTTACTGGTGTTCTGATGGATCGGGGTCTTCGTGGAATCAAACTAAAGTTAAATTAAAATAACCAAAGTGTTTTAAAATGGCCCCGTATTCTATTTTCCTTCTCATTCATTTTTCCATGATGTTTGTGTGGGTTTGTGAAACAGAAACACATAGTTTATCATAATCCAGTCTTCCACGACCCTTTTCCCTCCTGTTTATCTCTTAGATTTGAGCAGGCGCTGTTTATGCCTTCTATATGTAAAAGACCTCTTTTCTGATTGGCTGCCGTTTTACTGCTCATTCAAGGGAAAATTCTTTAGAAAATGAACGGGCGGGGCTTAACTGCTTTCGCAAGAATAAAGAGATGTGTTGGTTTTGTGACATCACAAAAGCTGATTTAAAAACAGTAGCTTATTTTCCATGTATGGTCTGTATGGATGGGTGAGCAAGTGAACCATTTGAATCAATAATTACAGTCTTTTTAATTCCAGAAAAGTGACCATACGGGCCCTTTAATATATTGACAGGAACCACAATCGCCGTGTGTAGCACTAAAATCACAAAACTGATATTTTGTCCGTACCATGCAGCTCTAATTTAAACCAATGACGTCTGTTTTGCATTTCAGGTCGTATCTGCGCTGCAGAGCTGGGACGGGCGAAGACTTCCCACCACAGGAAGACGAGAAGCAGAAGGTCCAGGCGGTGACCTGGCAACCGTGTGAAGGGTGAGGAGCAGAACACCACCTGGTGCAGGCAGCTCTCAGGCAGACCGGGGATAAAAATGGAAACATAACCACAAGCAGCAGCGAGACCAGACCTTTACATTTTTCAGCAGTCACTTGATGCCAGCACAAAGTCTACCACAGAACCTTCCAACCATCAGAGAACCTGCAATCATACCAATACAGTCCATCCAGCAGAGCATCGGCGGGGGGTGGGGG
>JBBPCX010000160.1:2355094-2366172 GCA_037974365.1 Hydrocynus forskahlii
AACATTCCTCTGAAACTGGTCAGGTTCAGGGACTGGACTGGAAATGAGAGTCTTTGAAAGTCCTTCAGGAAGCCTGTAGAACTGTTCCTCAAGACCACATTAACATACAAGAAAGTCTGGATCTCTGGAAGAGAAATATGAAGAAATGAGTGGGTTCAGGGCTTTTGCACAGTATATGTGACCAGCTGTGTTCAAAGGGTTGTATACAAGTGTAGAAGTCCCAGCTGGGTGTCCCTGAGGACCAGGCAGAAGGTGAGAGAGCTGAGATGTTGTTTTTGGTAGATCCTGGTTTGGAAGGAGCTGGATTACGGCACCATGGCCGAGGCGGAGAAGCAGATGTTGGTGTCAGAGGTGAATCTCCTCCGCGAGCTCAAACACCCCAACATCGTCCGCTACTACGACCGCATCATCGACCGCACGAACACGACGCTGTACATCGTGATGGAGTACTGCGAGGGTGGAGACCTCGCCAGCCTCATCAGCAGGTGCCTGAAAGACAGGTAGGACCTCACAGCCGTCATGGCTCCGCCCACGCTGGGTAATATACAGGGGTCCTCAGGCTATGACAGTCTCGACATACAACGTTTCAAGTTTACGACGCTCTTTTCCATAACTAGTTTGTTTGCGCATGGCAGAACACTCAATAACGTGGCGTGTGAGTGAGGGAGGTGGCATCCCCCAGTACTCTTCCGACACCATTCTGGACTGTTAAAAGCACAAGAGATTGTATAAGTACAGTATTTTTATGTCCTTTTCCTCCTTCTGTGGCTTGGTTGTGTTTTTATGAATTTACAGCTGTGTTAGGATCAGTAAGTGACTGAGACTAGGGTGTGATTCGACCCTAGTTGTAGATTCAACACCAAAATTTGGGTCACATCACTGTCGAAGGAACGGATCTGTGTCGTAACTCGAGCACCCTCTGTATATTGATAGACCTTTTCTTCTCTTACTTCCTTACAAAACCTCAAGATCAAATACAGTACCTGCCAAAGAGAGGTCAAACCTTTGAACACTGTAAATAAACATGCAATGCAGCAATTGAATTTTGCCTTGTATTATGAGTTTCGTTTTAGTTCTATTAAGTGATTTAAATTAATTAATAAGCAATGTTGAATGTCTTATTACTGTTTGCTTTGTGGAACACCAAAGTTGTACTGAAAGCACTTTTTGAAACTTTTGTCTGTCTGTCTGTCTGCCCGTCTGTGTATCTGTCTGTCTGCCTGTCTGTGTGTCTGTCTGCCCGTCTGTGTGTCTGTCTGTCTGTCTGTCTGCCCGTCTGTGTGTCTGTCTGTCTCTCTGCCCGTCTGTGTGTCTGTCTGTCTCTGTCTGCCTGTCTGTGTCTGTGTCTGTCTCTCTGTCTGCCCGTCTGTGTCTGTCTCTCTGTCTGCCCGTCTGTGTCTGTCTCTCTCTCTCTGTCTGCCCGTCTGTGTCTGTCTCTCTCTCTCTGTCTGCCCGTCTGTGTCTGTCTCTCTGTCTGCCCGTCTGTGTGTCTGTCTGTCTCTCTGTCTGTCTGCCCGTCTCTCTGTCTGTCTGTCTGCCCGTCTCTCTGTCTGTCTGTCTGCCCGTCTCTCTGTCTGTCTGTCTCTCTGTCTGCCCATCTGTGTGTCTGTCTGTCTCTCTGTCTGCCCGTCTGTGTGTCTGTCTGTCTGTCTGCCCGTCTGTGTGTCTGTCTGTCTCTCTGTCTGCCCGTCTGTGTGTCTGTGTGTCTGTCTGTCTGTCTGTCTGCCCGTCTCTCTGTCTGTCTGTCTGCCCTTCTGTCTGTCCTGCCAGGCGGTATCTGGAGGAGGAGTTTATTCTGCGGGTGATGGCTCAGCTGGCTCTGGCGCTGAAGGAGTGTCACGGCCGCGGCGATGGAAGCAGCACGGTGCTTCACCGCGACCTCAAACCTGCAAACATCTTCCTTGACGCTAAGCAGAACGTGAAACTCGGAGATTTCGGCCTGGCACGAATCCTCCAGCACGACACTAGCTTTGCCAAGACCTTCGTGGGAACTCCGTATTACATGTCTCCAGTGAGTCTCGCCCCAAGCTCCAGCACCACCACACTAGAAGCCTGGAGCCGGTCTGAAGTGGCTGGATTTATATTGATTATGGGCTCACAGCGCTCCACACACAAACACCAGGTGTCTCCACTCAGTACTGTCCAAACACCGGACTCGTGTTGGATTTAATGTCTTTTTTTTACTTCAGTCTTACGGGAGGAAAGCAGTGTTAACCCTGTTGTGGTTTATGCAAATAACACAGTGTCCGAATTACAAGCTTGAAAAAAATAATGTATGTATATGCATATATATGTAAAGAGCTGTAGGTTTTTATCAAGGCACACAGTTTGACCAAAAATCAATAACTGCTGTGATTTTTGTTGTTGCCAAAATGTTTGAAATGTTGTTAAACCTTCTAAAGTTTCCTCTATTGTCTTTCTTAGAGTATTTAAATCTGCAGTATATGTTTATACTGCACATAAAATAGCAATTATTTAATATTTGGTAAATTGTTTTTCTTACAGGAACAGATGAATCGCATGTCCTACAATGAGAAGTCTGATATATGGTCGCTGGGGTGTCTCCTGTACGAACTCTGTGCTTTGTCGTAAGTATTAACGTCTCTGTGCCTCTTCATAATGATGGGGAGTTTCCTGATGAATGTGCGTTTTCAGGGCGTTTCAGCTCTTTAAATCTTTTTCAGTCCCCCATTTACGGCGTACAACCAAAAAGAATTGGCGGAGAAAATCAAAGAGGGGAAGTTTAGGAGGATCCCGTACCGATACTCGGAGGAGCTGAACACACTTCTGTCCAGGATGCTTCATCTAAAGGTACGTCCAGCTTTGTTTCAGTCTCCGAAATATATTTATCCCTCATTGTTCAAGGCTAGTAGAGCTGTGCAGTATGGACAAAATATCAGTATTGCAATTTTACTGCTACGTACTGCAATTCCAAAGTATTAAAGGGCCCATATCATCACTTTTCTGGAATTAAAAAGGCTTAAAGTCTGTAAATATTGTTTCAAATGGTGCATGTCCTCCCCATACAGTCAGTTTATGGAAAAATAAGCCACAAAAGCAGCCCATTTTTCAGGTCATAGTTTTGTGATGTCACAAAACCAGTACATTACATTTTTTTTATTGTTGTGACCATTATTTCACAATTTGCACAAGGCAAATTTACGGCCAATAATGTTTGTGATTTAGATGAATTCATCAGAAGGCTTTTAATTAATTAAAGTCGCTTGACACCCCAAATTTAAATATCTCTCCTTATTCTGGCTACGGCAGTTTAGCCCCCACCCCATTCGTGCACTGATTCTCCAGCACCTTTTAAAGGTTTAAAATGAGCTTTTTGTTGGATTTAATGAAGACCTCGATTTATCAGAAACCCCAGTAACGCACCTGGAGCTGTGATTGGTCACCCTATCAAACACTGTGATTGGTTAGAGGCTTGCAGCCTTTTGCAATGTATTGCAGGAACCGATATCACGATAATGATTAGTAGACAATATATTGTACAGCTGTAATATTAATTTTATGATCACTTTTATTGTTTTTTTAAAATGCTTACTTTATCTCTGAAGCACTGATATCACACAGAGAATGGCCTCTGTGTGATAATGTTCTCAAATGGATAACCTTGCCAATATGAATGAACACACCCAGATCGCACAGCGCAGCCTATTTATGGGTGTTTTTATACCCTTAAAATGTGTCCAGGTTGTAATTTTTTCCTGTACTGACTGTGTCACGTTGTGTTCAGGATTACCTGCGTCCCTCAGTGGACTCCATCCTGCAGTGCGGTTTGCTCTCCTCTTACGTTGCGGAGGAGCGGCGGAAGGCGGAGCTGAAGCAGCGGCGGAGGTCAGCGGACTCTGGGCTTAGTAAGCAGCTGGACACCGTCTCCGCTGAGCTGCGGCTGAAGGACCAGGCGCTCCGGGAGCGGGAACGGGCTCTGAAGGAGCGGGAGGAGAGACTGGAGCGTAAGGGCTCTGCTTTTACACCTGATGTTCCACATCAAAGCTAGTTCTGCACCACGACATCGGACTCATTCCCGTATCAGCAGACAGTTGCGTGAATACATCATACGCAAGTTTAGCTTGGACAGATCAATATTTGGTTGATTTTATTTTTAAATTCTTACTTCTGGAGAGCAGAACCGCAGTAATAGTATTTAAAAAGAAGTATCGGGTTACAACAGTCTCGAGATACGATGTTTTGAGTTTACAACGCTCACTCCCATAAACTTAAAAATGGCAACGTTAGAGTTTCAGCGTACACCGTTAGGGTCGTACTTATGGACTGCGTGGGCGAACTTGTTTGGTTGCACGTGGTGCAAGAATACGCAGTAACGCGGCCCCAGTACACTTACCAACTCTGTTTTGGACTGGATATTTATGTCCTTTTCCTTTTTCTGTGGCTTAGCTGTGTGTTTATGTTCTAGATTATAATTTTACTGTGTTAGGATCGGTAAGTGACTGAGGCTAGGGTGTGTTTCCACTTACACTAAAATTCAGTTTACATCACTGTCGTAGGAGCAGATCTAAGTTGTAACTTGAGGGCCCCCTGTGTGTGTGTGTGCGTGTGTGTGCGTGTGTGTGCGTGTGTGCGCGTGTGTGCGCGTGTGTGCGTGCGTGTGCGTGCGTGTGCGTGCGTGTGCGTGCGTGTGCGTGCGTGTGTGTGCGTGTGCGTGTGCGTGTGTGTGTGTGTGTGTGTGTATACACACAGTATTGTGCAAAATTCTTGATCCTCTCATTTCTTTATATTATATAAATAAAACAAGTCAGCAGGTGGTTGCAACATGTTCAAACACACAGTGAATCCAGAATAAACACAGAGAGGGTGTGTTTAACTCTAACAGCTTTAAAGTCAATGTGTGCTTGAGCTCCGTTAGGACCACCGTTCACAGCCTGAACTCTCTCAGACAAGCTCTCCTGTCGTTTCTGTAAGTTCTTCAGGAAGAGTTCTCCAGGCTTCTTGAAGGACGTTCCAAAGCTCTTCTCTGGGCGTCTCTGTCTGTTCTGTTCTGTGTCCAGAGGGTCCACACTGCTTCAGTAATGTGGAGATCTGGGCTTTGGGGGCCGATTCAGGACTGATAGAGTTCCATCCTGTTTATTCTGTTAAGGTTCATTGAATTTATTGACGGTGTGTTCGGGATCGAGTATGCTGAATAATGAAGTCATCGCCAGACAGATGTTTTCTGGAAGGTATTGCAGGGTGGCTCAAGATTTTGCACAGTACTGTATATCATCAGAACATCCAGGTAAGTTACTGGGTGTTCTGATGAATCGAGGTCTCATTTTTAACCGTTAAAGATGAATCAGTGAATATATATTTAATATTTAAATGTGTTGTTTTTGTGACATCACAAACACTGTGATTTGAAAATGGGCTGTTTTTGTATCTTATTTTCCATATATGGACTGTATACATGGGGGGGTTAAATGTACCATTTGAAACAGACTGTAAGCCTTTTTAATTCCAGGAAAATGATGATATAGGCCCTTTAATGTATTGAAAGGCGTCGCAATCAGAACACACATTGTTAGAAACCTGATGACAGAAACATGTCAAAAATCGTCTACAGTCAACCGCATGAAACCCCTGCAGCAGATAGATAGTAGCTGTTTTAGGGTTTTTGTTTTCCTCAGACAATATTGAGGGTTGTCAGGCTATTCTTTTGTGCATTTAGATCCAGTATCATCCACTTTTGCACAATAATGGGACTAATATTTTCTCTTTTTCCTCACAGAAAAAGAGCAGGAGTTGTGTATCAGAGAGAGACTGTCCAATGAGAAGCTTGCCAGGTAATAATAATATTTATTCATATAGTGCTTTTCTCAAACTCACTTTACAAATGTAACTGGGAAGGAACAAATAGAGCAGCGTTAGGAGAGAAAACAGAGAGAGAAGAGAGACATTTTTAATTGCGTTTTGAAAGAAGCAAGAGAGGAAGCATTGTGAAGATTCTGAAGGAGGGAGTTTCACAGCAATAAAAGATGCACCACCCACTGAGGAGTCAAATTTAGGGACTTTTAAGTGAAACAAAACGAGACGAAGGTAAAGAGGCAGAGGAATATATGAGTGAAGTAATTCAGTAACATAGTGGGGAACCATAGAGAGCTTTAAAGGTCATGAGAAGCAGCTTGAACTGAATACGGTGAGATCTGGACAGTCAGTGACGTTTGTGGAGAAGTTAGGGAAATGTTCAGAGTCTTAGTAAAGATAAGAACAGCAGAGTTTTGCACAGACTGAAGTCTAGCAGTGTTTTTTGTATGGAGACCATGAAAAGGAGCTTTACAGTAATCAAGAAGAGATGTAACAAAATCATGAATAAGTGTTTCAGCCTTCAGCATCGAAAGAGAGGGACGGACGTGCAAGATGTTACAAAGTTAAAGAAATGCACTACATGGCCTAAACACCAACTGCCTGTTTCCCAGACCTAGACTAAGCCAAGTCTAGATTAAATGACCTTTTTTTAATAGTGCAACACCATCGGCGGGACAAATTAGTCCATGACTGGGTGTCCGATAAGAAAAACTTTATTCATGCTGAGGTAAATTCTTTCGACATGAGAATGCTCAGTACAACAAGAAGTATAAAGATAAGAAAAGTGAGGAAAAAAATAAAAAGACTAACAATAGTGCCACCAAAAATAAAAAAAACATAAAATAGCATAATAAAACAAAATAACTGTAACTTACACTGCTGTTTAAGGTTTAGTGTGCTGAACCAGTTGATCAGTCGTGCAAATGGTTTACGAAAAGTGACGTAGTGTTTTTGACATAAAAATATAATGAATGAATGCAATAAAATGAAATAGCAGCAGGCGAGGAGATGAGATTAACATTCAATAACATTCAGATGGTATATTAAGCAGCTGAGTTGAGCTGTATTGCACAAACCCTATTTGGAACAGAATGACAGAGACTGAAAAGGAGCTTCTACAGAACGAGAAGTTAAAGAGTCTTATTTCCACAGATAGAAAAGATTTCCTGTGGTGTTCTGTTCTGCATTTAGCTATACATGACTGGATTGATAAACTAGGGTCATTTCAATTGATCTTTGTAAACCAGTGCTTCAACCATGTTACCAAAAAAAGTCTCAAAAAAGCTACTGTAAGCTGAATTGTTTGTTTTAAATGACCTCCTGTCTGTTCTGCCACCAGAGCGGAGAGTTTGTTGAAGTCCTATAACCTGATGAGACAGCAGAGGGCGCCACATCCTCTCTACTCAGATGTTCTAGGTATGGAAGTGAACCGAAGGCCTTTAGATCCTCTGAACACAGAGAACAGCTGACCGGCTGCTCTCACAACTCTGTGTGTATTTATATGTGTGTATAGTGTGTGATGTATTATGTTTCAGAGGTGCTACATAGAGGAGTTTTATGATTTTATTCTTTTCAAACGCAAAAATAAAGAGCGTGAATAAGTCACTGATCTATTAATTCTTACGTGACAGGTAAGTCATTCATTCACATACACACAGTGGCTGGGTTCAGTAAAACACTGGACTGTGGAGGCGAAATACCAACTGGCGGTGTATTTCTGCCAGGTTTTCTCCTGAAAAGCCGCCTCTGCAGCGGCGGTCACGCTTCCTGAAGGCGAGGTTAATTGAACACGTGCACTGAGTTCCTTCAGCCCCTATTAAGTGCACATGAGACGTGCATGTTGGGTTCAATCACTGAAATGGCCTAAAAAAAAAGGACAAACCACATGATGAGTTTATACAATACTCTTATGTTACCTGTGGTTTACACGTAGCACCTTTAGAAATGACTTCATTTTCAATACATTTTTATAAACCTTACAAATCCAAGAGAGGTTTATGGGAACACAGATAATTTAATGCAATTATGTATAGTACTGAATAATAAACTTTTAATGAATTAACATATTAAATGTTGCTTGTAAACATTAATGGTAAATATTGTCTGGTTATCTGCATTTCATGTTGGTTTTCTTGTAAAAATCAGGACAGGACAATACTTAAATATGGCTTTCACACTATTTTAGTTTCTGTTGAGTTGCTTAATTTAAAACTGAGGTTAAAAAAAAACAAAAAAACCAGAAGTGCCATGACTGTTACTCGCACTTGCAATTTTGTTTTTGCTTTTTTCACTTCAAATGTTCAATTCAGCAAATAAACAGAAACTGCCCTCAAATGAAATGCAGAAGTGTGATCTCGGTTGCACTGATTTACACTTTAAAACCAACAAAAACATGAAGTTTAACCAGGAGTGCCCAGACTTTTGCATAACACTGTTTGTTATGCTAAGATTTACTCTTATTATTATTATTATTATTATTATTATTATTATTATTATTACTATTATCTGAACATCTGCATGTTTAATTAAATGGCATTATGTTTCCAGTACTTGACTACTATTATTTATTCTTCCAAATCCACAATTCAGGACAAAATATGCAGTTGTTCAGTTATTTAAGCCCTTACAACATAACAATATACTCAGAAAAGTGTCTCTATACAAACTGTGACATAATTAATCACAATAACAATAAAAAAATAAATCAATAGTTGGCTGTGTTTGCCAGGAAACGATCATTTTGAATGTCTCGCCGCTTTAATACAGTCTCCAGTCGCTGTATTTGTTTATATTTGTGTGTGTTGGTTTTTTTTGAGGTGGTCCAGCCAGTCAGATTCAGAACCAGACCTGATTTAGTTCCTGCCGTGTCGCAGAACCCCAGTTCTCATCAGACGTACGGATGGTGGTGGTGACTGTTTTTGTGTGTGTTCTGACAGGTGAGAATGAAAACACGTCTCCGGGGAAGAAGAAGGTCCACTTTGCAGGCGACAGCAAGGAGAACGTGAGGCCTGAGCAGAACCCCCCGACCAGAACCCAGGAGCACGTTCTAGCTAAAAAGCTGCAGGCGGCCAACGCTTGCTTGGGGAGCTACCTGCTGAAGAGCCGGCCGATGCAGGGCATCCGATAAGCTCAGACTGCTTTATAGCACAAAACGCAACACACCAGCAGACTAAAGGCCCGAGGAGAACGTTCTCGAGACGTTCTGGCAGTTACTGTGGGGTTAAATCGCCCTCAAATGACTGAAGACACTAACGAGCCACAGTCCTTACAGGGGAACTCAGTCCCTTTTTATGTCTTCTGACTTCAATCATAGAGGTGAACAGACTCATCCAGAGTGGGTTTGGTGTGAAATGGTTCCTTGTAGAGATTGTAGTGATTTCTTGAGAGTGGAGGTGAACGGAACCAGACGTCTCCAACGCAAATCCAGCCGCTTGATTCATGCGTCTCTGGGTGTTTTTTTTCTTTCTTTCTTTCTTTCTTTAATTTTTTTTTTTCTTTTTTCACGGTTTATTTGATGATTTTTCTTACACAGTTAACAAACTGGTTCCAGACAAAACAAGCAAAACAGAAGGATCTCCGGTGCGTAGAACACAGGCATTCATGAACAGGACATTGTTTCTCCTTTACAGGTTGAACGTAGTCATATATGTCTACACACAGCCCAAGTATTCTGTATCTTTCCAGCTGAGAAAACATCGTCTCTGAGTGTTTGGATGGAATATTGACGGTAAAAATGCTTAGAAATTTAAACAAATTAGGGAATAGTATTATTTGCATCGCCCCGCATGTCTTTTGGGCCAAAAGCTTGCAAATCAGCCATAACCATCTCATGCCATTCTTTTCTGTGAGGGACTTTGTCTGGTTCCATTCACCTCCACTATGAGCGGTTCCAGAATGGAGCGTTTTTCACCAAACACACTCTTGAGTCACTTTGGTTACATCTTAAACACAATTGTGCACATTTTGTCTATTTGGTGGCCTGGACAGAACATACAAACCAACCATTCTGGCACTACGTCATTCACAGTTGAGGAAAGGAAAAGAGCTGATAAACCTAAATGAATCGGAGTAAAAAGATGAGCATGTTCTAGATACACTCAATAAAGGAGAAAGAAGCAGGTAAGAGGCTTTAACAGAAGAAAGTTGGAACACGTGTGTATATGTAGCTGTAATTTAATGCCATTAGTGTACAGAAATGTTAGAGAGAATCCTCACTAGAAAGTGTGGGACTGATCTGTCAGATGTTTGTGTGGGAGCTCGAGTGTGTTATTGTGGTGTGTTTTGTAGATTTTGGGGTGTTTGAGTAGAGTGTGTGTGTGTGGTGTAATAAAAAAGGTGTTTGGAGTTTTTTGTTGGGTTTCATTAACATTCACAAACTGAAAATACAAAGTATGAGTCAAAACTGCAAGATTTCGCAAACGACCCTAAAAATTCAAGTCATGAGAGAGGCGTGACGTCACGGCCGCGAGGCTGCGCACGGTCCTGGTGATGCACGCGAGGATGCATGTCGTGCATTCTGTTTGTTTGTTTGTTTGTTTAGTTAAGCAGGATGTGACCATAGTGGCTCAGAGCAGGTCTGGACTGAAACCCAGACTCAGTGGAGGTGAACGGAACCAGACGTCCGAGAGAGGAAAATGATGCATTTCTTTAGGAAAAGTTTTGTTTCTGTATTTATTAGTTATTTATTACACAGGGATTATTAGTTATTTATTACACAGGGACTAATAAGGGTGTCCAAACAGAGAAGAGCAATCTGTGTAATTCGTTTAATTATTAAACCATTTCATATCTGATGTGTCCTCCAGGCTCCTCCTAAGGTGATGAGTGCAGGAGTTCTCTACAGGAGTGCCGGGGGTTTCTGGGGTGAGGAGTGTGTGCAGTGCGTGTTGTGTGTGTGTTGTGTGTGCAGTGTGTGAGTAGTGTGTGTGTTGTGTGTGCAGTGTGTGCGGTGTGCACGCGGTCCGTGTGTCTCTCAGCGTTTTTGTGCCACTCGCAAAGAGAATCTCCCTTCACAGTAAAACACGGAGCTCTCAGGGACCGTCCACAAACTACTGTCCCCACACACTCCCGCACACACACTCAACCACACACACCAGACACCAAAACCTTCACCCTGCCCGTACTGACAGCCCTCTGCCTCAGAACATCAGGTGTGAACTGTTTAATCTGCAAAAGTCCTGATCCCCTTCATTTCAGAGATCCAGACTTTCTTGTATGTTAATGTGTTCTTGAGGAACAGTTCTCCAGGCTTCCTGAAGGACTTTCAG
>JBBPCX010000160.1:2414567-2432103 GCA_037974365.1 Hydrocynus forskahlii
ATATGGCACCAGTATATAACTGTATACTGAATACTACACCAGTATATACTGAGTACTGTAAACTACACCAGTATATATGGCACCAGTATATAACTGTATACTGAATACTACACCAGTATATACTGAGTACTGTAAACTACACCAGTATATACGACACCGGTATATAACTGTATACTGCATACTACACCAGTATATCCCGTATACTGCCTATGACAGCAATATATACTGCATACTGTGTACTGCACCAGTAAGTACTATATACTGAATACTACACCAGTATATACTGAGTACCGCAAACTACACAAGTGTATATACAGCACCAGTTTATAACTGTATACTGAATACTACACCAGTACATACTGAGTACTGTAAACTACACCAGTATATACTCTATACTGCATACTACACTAGTATATACTGCACCACTATATACTGTATACTGAATACTGCACCAGTATATACTGTATATTGAATGCTATACCAGTATATTCTGTATACTGAATACTGCACCAGTTTATACTGTATATAAGTGCTGTATACTGTAAACTGCAGCTGTATGTACTGTATACTGGATGCTGGATCAGTAAGTGCTGTATACTGTAAACTGCAGCTGTATATACTGTATACTGGATGCTGGATCGGTAAGTGCTGTATACTGTGTGCTACTCTTCATCAGTAGTCTGCACTGGAGTTTCCAGTAGGACATTAAAGCCGTGTCCCTTACTGCAGTGACTAGACTGCCAACACCAGGGACTGAGCCCGTCAGACCTTTTTCACCCGGCCCATTTTCCTCAGCCCTTCAGTCACTGCTTGGCAACCACTGTTAGCAGCTCTTTAGCAGCTCTTTAGCAGCACGTGTGGATATATTTTGTCTGTCCCGACATTCATTTACGCCTATTATCCAAACTACTACTGCCAGTCAGAGGGTCCAGAACATTTTCAGGGTTTCCTGTGCGGAATCAATTAAGAGGTCCATGACTTTTGACAGCTGAAATACAAACTGGCAGAAAATCTGCGAATGAAAGTTGGTGGACAGAGTGGGAGGAACAATATCTGTGAAAATCCAAACTACTCTCCAGAGTGGATGAGAGAAAGAGGTAGTCGTGACTTCACCAAGTGTTTGTGTTGACAAACTGATTAAGATTCATGTATTTTATAGGATTTACACAAAAGAATATGTCTTGAGTCTCCCCAGAGTTTGGTAATTCTCTTCCTCAAACACACTCACTAAACCTGGCCGTTAACGAGTGAGCCGAACCAGCTGCTACTGCACTCCCATGCGGCTGCTATTGTAGGGACTTCCTACTTACACTTTAGATCCCTACTTCTATCTATTATTTGTTTTTATTTTCACATTTATTTATTCTGATGTTACAACTGCTGAAGCCACTGTAAAACGGAATTTCGTTCTGTTTTAGTCTAAGTCTAAGTATATAGGTGTTGAAAATCTGGACACTGAACCTCCAGGACCAAATCTGGCCCCTTCTGCTTTAGAGAGAGGAATCCTCAAGTTTCTGGAGTACTGAAGATGAGCAGCAAAAGCTTATAATATGGTTATAATATGGTTTTAATATGGTTTCTACCAAGGGCGTAGAATTGGGTAGGTACGGTAGAAAGATTGCACTGTGTCTGGAGTAATGTTACTGATTGTGGGACCCCATTAAAGTCCAAATTAAACCTACGCCCTAGGTGTCTACAGACCAGGTTCTGCACTGGGACTGGGACCTGAGTCCTAGCTATGCTTGATCAGTATTATTAAGATGGCAAACTAGCAGCAACAGAAACTGCAGGTGATTATAAATTGTAGCCTTATAATAAACTGGACTGTAAAAACAACACCATAATATGTGAAGATATGTTCGCAATACACAATGTTTGCTATGATATTTCATTTTTTCTGAGGCTTCAAATGCAGTAGGTCCTGAAATAGGAATTAAATCTACTACAGCTTCCCTGTGGGAAGATATGAAGAGCAAGTCGCCATTTGTTCACACAGTCTGATGTTTATTTCATATATAAAATGCTGTGTTTACACATTTGCACTAGTTAAAAGTCATAGACCTGTGAAGATATGGATATAATCAAGAAATCTTACTCAGGAAATATTTTTAATCAAATTTTTGTGTCTTTTTTCAGTAGATGCCCTCTAGTTTGAGCAAATGCCTTTTCTGCTGTGTTTCAAACCGGAGAAGGAGATTTCTTGACACAATCACAGATTCAACATCATAACCACTGAGACAGTGAATATATAGTGACTTTATGAGTTGCTCTGATACTCCAGATCCTGTCATTCTACAGCTAAAACTCCATTTATGCCTGCTCACCTCATGCGTTTTGAGTCACAGGACTAAATTGGGAAACGTTGAGGTGGTTTTGAGAGGTATTTGAACCACGTAATAGCAGAGTGGATGCATTCACCACCCAAAACTGCTCCCAGTACTGCCACAGCGCCCCCTGCTGTTCTGATTATGGAAGAGACACAGCCACAAGACAACCTCCCATGTGCTGCTTCTTATTATGGAAGAGACATGGCCAACAACCCAAACCCCCTCAGTGCTGCCACAGCGCCCCCTGCTGTTATTTTGGAAGAGACATTTACAGGCTCCTTGGAGCAGCTTGGGATTAAGGGTCTTGCTCAGGAACCCAGTGATGGTGCTGACGGTAGGATTCAAACCCATGACCTCTTGGTGCAGAGGCAAGTTTCCTACCCACTAGACCAGAGACACATCCTCGGGACTGACACCACTTAATGCAGCATCACTGCTCTTCCAGTTTCACTCCTGACGTATCCACAATGGACGGCTCAAATGAAGCTCCAGTTTGGTTAAACTTCACCATCACCTCGTCAGTTTTCACCGTCTCGCTGCAACACACTGTGTTTTAACACACGGCCCACGATGGCGATGCGTTAGATTATTATTGTAAACAGACTCTTCCTTAAACACCGACTGTGTCATTGAAAAACTGGGCTTTACTTAAGAACAGAATAGAGCAACGCAGCCGAGTGGCTGTTCTATAGGAGCTGAAATGCATATTTTTGATCAGATTTCATTCTGGCTGATGTGATCAGATACTAAACTGCATGAAGTGAGCGGGTGCAAACAAGGTCTGTGTGTGAGACTGACACATGACTGCATTCGTCTTTGTGGTTGTTCCCTTTATTTAGCCACGGCTACCACTTGCAAACGACGAGAGACATGCGTCCGCACCCCAGCGTATCCCTGGACCCAGCGACCACGTACAACCCTCCCCAGTTCCGCTCCCGCAACCAGAGCTACATGCGTGCGGTCAGCACCCTCAGTCAGGCAAGCTGTTTGAGCCAGGTGAGTGTGAGCCGGTCCCTCCACCAGCACCACGTTCAAACAGGACCGACGGTCAGGGAGATTCGGCTGCTGATTATTGACACTGTCTGCTCAGAGCATGGCTCAGTTCAATCCAATGTCTGGAATGCATGAAAACAGCAAACTAGAAGGGAATTCCTCCAACTTTTTTACATTTCTGTATAAATTTCAGATATGTTAACAAAGTCTTTCAGAGTGGGTTTAGTGTGAAACGGTTCATCGTAGAGAAATGTCTTTACAGTGGTGGTGAATGGAACCAGACGTCTCCAACACGGATATAGATTTTTCATTTCCTGTCAACCCTCAGTATAGCTCCACGTGTTTATATGGATGCTGATGATGTAAAATAGTGAATCTGAACTAAATCACTTTTCTTTGGGGACTATTTTACCTCACGACACCCTGCATGTATCCCTCCACCATGAACGGGTTCAGTTTTAGGACCAGAATCTTCTCAGAACTCTGGTAGAACAACGTCTCAGGCGTCAGGCGGCGCAACCAGAACCAACTGATGGAAGAACTTTCTGTGAGGAGCTTTTAAAGGTGGATGTCTGGTTCCTTTCAGCTCCACTGTGAACAGTTCTGACTGAAGTTTCTTTTGAATGGAGCATTTCACACCAAACCCACTCTGAACCACGCTGTTAACATCTTGGTTAGTTAATTATGGAGAAAATTGGTGGAATTACCCAAGTGCTACATATGTATTGCATTGTAAGTGGATGTGTTGTTGAATATTTTAGTTTTTGTGCGATTGAAGATACACAAGCTACAAGATAGAAGGGAAGAAAGTGTGAAGGATACACGGATGGATGTTAGTTTTGTGTGCTGATGTTGTGGTAGATGTTTCTGGTTCTAGACTGTCCTTTAAACATGAGGTTCTGTCTTGTGGCTTTGGGACGGAGTTTGGAGAAGGTGCTGGCTAGTAGCATGTTAGCATGTGTGTGATTCATGGTGAAGAAAGGATCTCCATGCCTTTTAGACTGTGCCATTCCTGATTAGAGTCTTGAAGTGTAGGTGCCCTGTGGTAACTTCTGCTCCCTGTTTGCATGTGTTTGGAATCTCACCATGTCTTTCCTCCAAGCAGGCCCCTCAGACATATTTCACCAGTTCTCTCTCTGTTAATGTTAGAAATGTTATCTCTCACTTGACGTTTTGTTAAACTTCTCCTTCTTCTTTTTCTTGTTCTTCTTCTTCTTCTGAAAAGATAACTTCTGCTGAGATGTTTTGAAGGTCGGAAATTTGTTGCCAGTTGTATTTTCTCCCTCTAACGCTCCTTCGTATTTACTGTGCAAAGGGGAAGAATCAAAGTGAGAAAGAGAAAGGAAGAGGAAAAATTAAGGACTGCTATTCCTGTTTTTGTCTCTCAGGTGAGTGAGACTGAGGTCAATGGCCAGTTTGAGTCAGTTTGCGAGTCCGTTTTTAGTGAAGCAGAATCCCAGGCCATGGAGGCCTTGGACCTGCCTGGCTCTTTCCGCACTCGAAGCCACAGTTACCTGCGTGCAATTCAGGCTGGGTATTCCCAAGACGACGACTGCTTGCCTTCAATGACATCCTCCACTGTCACTTCAACTCTCAGATCCACAACAGGTAACCGTATGCCTCAACTCCCCCTCCGCCCCCTCCTCCAAAACCGAAAAAAAGAGAGAAGGCTTAGAGCACATACCCGTCATTCAGTCAAACACACGCTTCGTACATCCTTCGACATACCTACATATGTACAGTGGGGTACCCTTGTGCTTGAGAGATGCTGAGTTTGAATGTCCCTGGTCCTTCCTGTCCGACTCCTGTCTGTTTTTCTGTGTGTCCGTTCCTTCTGCCTCTGTGTCCGAGTGTTAAATGATGGTTGCCTGCAGTCTGCACGAGTCATGCATCATCCTCCGGGCTTTGGGTCGGTGCCATGTGGCGATGATGAGAGACTAGCCTGGGAAAGGGGCAGCCTAGACAGATCCAGATCAGTGTGGAGGTGGACACTTTCACAATGCCCCACACACTCCTGTGCAAACAGCTGAGCATGCTTCTTTAACAAGACGGAGCCGCGCTGAGCATGTCGCAACCCCGGCCACGTTAAAGTGGGCCCTAGAGAGGAGGTCAGAGTAAAGGAGAACGGGAGGCAGGGGGTCAGGGAGGGAAGCAGGTGGAGACGAGAGAGTTTCTTCCCGACGCAGCTTCTTCTTTGCTCTGTGCTCACGATTAGCATCCCGAAGCAACGCTAGTGCAGAGGAGCAGGCTAGTGAGCAGCACAACCCTCAGCTTGCCATGACGAGATGACAAGCTTCATTTCAGTCCTCTGGTCCTGGTTGCACAAAGTAATGACGACCAAACGCAACCGAAGGTTGATCAATTCTGATTGACGTTGCCTATTGTGTTGCATAAATGATCCGAAGGACAGATGCTGTACGCTAAACAAAAGTGAAAGGGTGTGAATGTGTCAAAACAAAACCTGTGTATTTAACACGCAGTAAACACACTCGCTGTGTAACATTCACGCAGTGAAATTCGACCATGATAACTGTGGGAATGTAATTAGCATGGCTATGTATCGCAGGAGCTTTTAAAACAGATCTAATTTATGCCTAAAAATAGGAGTAGTTCAGTGGAAAAATCCCATTTGCACAGCTTTCCACGTACCCTAGATGTCCTCAGTCTCTAAAGACATGTTTAGTGTTCGAACGTCTGGAACTGCAGCTGTGAGGCTAAAGTTGTCGATAAACACTAGAACTCAACTGTCAACTAATTAGCTTAAATAGTTTCTGTACAAATGCATCACCAAATCTCTCAAACCCACTCAAGCTGCATCCAGCCCTTCATTACGGTGGAGCAGACTTGTGTGTGTGGTTTAGGACAGTCTAAGACCTACTGTGAACTGTAAACATGAACTAAAGCTTCAGCCCATCAGGGTTGGTATTCACAAGGCTGTCGCAAATTAGAGGACTGCGTCCTAAACCACGCCCGTAAATCTGCTACGTCTTAATGAAGAGTCGGTCGAGAGAGGCGTTCTGCTGGGAATCTTGAGTTGGACTGTTTGGGTGACTGTTGACTTCTGGTGTTAGTGACGTTAGCCTCACAGCTCCAGTTCTAAAGTGAAATTGGTACTCTAAACATGTCTCGGCTGATCAGCCACATGTGGGCTCAGTGGGATTCTATTCCTTGAGCTATTCTTTAAAGCAGTTTGAGGTCATAATTAAGCAAATTGAGGCAATACATTTAGCACAAATGCTTACGTTTATCTAACAGTATCACAAATTCTGAGCGTAACAGTTTGCCACATACTTTATTTCATCTAAGTTGGAAATACAGATTACTTCTGACATTTGGTGTTTTTTTTTGCAACACATGCATCAATTTTATCACTTCATGGGTACATTTGGTTCTTTGTGCAAACAGTGCCACTCCCTCAACACATGAATGGTGCATCTGTGTACACCTGGAGTATAGCTATGAACCCTATTGAAACACTCAATCTAAATATTTGATGTCAAATATTGTAAGCCATCATGTTCCTGTATGGATACGCCTGCAGAGGTTTATGTTTTTGTTCAGTTTCTTTACTCAAACTAATTGAAAACTGTGATGAATTCTGTATTTCTTTCTTTTGATGTGGGTTTTTTTTTTGTTTTGTTTTTTTTTTTGCTTGTTTGTTTATTTGTCAATCTAAATGGACTTTTATTTTGATTGGACCTTTTTTTACACAATTGGTTTGGTTTCATCAAAGCCATCACACCCGAGCAAGTGACTGCAGGAACTGCGGATTAAGGAGAGCTCCCCAATCCCACGGTCATACCCTGCTGAAGCGCTGTCGCCCAGTACGACTCCGCACCCAGGAGCTCCTCACACTCCCATTTCAGCCTAAATGTTTTGGTAGAATTGGTTTTGGGTCGCTCCTGGTGCAAAGCACCCTGCCTTTGGTCCCTTTTTGGGACAACAGATAAGCTTTTGAGTGCCCTAGAATTATCAGCAAAGACAAGAGTTTAAGTTACTGAGACCCGTTTGAGACCTTGTGGTTTGCATCTACAGTAGCAATCCCTCTGAATGCGGTCAAAGAGTTCACTGACAGTGGGCCTCGAAGATCTGAAAGAGTAGCATGAACCAAGATAACTTTACCATCCTTGATTAGGTGCATAGGTGCAGGCCTAATTAGTGCGAGCCAGAAAAGTCATAGCAGCTCTGAGACTCCTTCAGCTTGTAATTGTGAGGTGTAGCTGGCCCTTGAATGGGTCAGGTATCCCGTGATTGCTCAGAGGGGAGGAAAGCAGCACTGGAAGGAGATCCAGGGGAAAGAGCAGCAGGAGGGACTGCAGGGGTTCCTGTCACAGGTATTATACTGTCAGCACGCATACATATATCTATGTATATGTGTGTTTTTGCACTGCCTTCTCAACTGATAAGGGACAGCTGCCATGTCTATAAGTCTAGATTAGGCAAAATAATGATTGCCCCATAGCAAAATGTGCTATTTGAGAAAAAAAAAAGGCATCTCTGAACAACTGACAATTCCCAAGGAGGCTTTTTTGACATCCTAATTAACCACCAGACATTTACAGCCACAGTGGGGTATTGTGAGTTGTTGTCTTTTTTTGGTGTTTTTGGACCCCTGTTAAACAGTATAATGAAACTATTTGGGCTTCAGTGTCTTTTTGTTTGTTAAAAAAATCACCATCAGTGCAAAAGAAAAAAAAAAAAAAAAAAAGGTAGGGACGGTTTCAAATTCAGAACGTTTTCAGCCATGTAGGACAGTGGGATTGCAGCCTCTCCCTGGTGCAGGACCCACAGGACATAGCAGGACCGTTCCTTGCTTTGTCTCCACCCCAACACAATCGGCTTTACAGAGGGGGACCTGATATGTTCAATAGGGTTCATATCTATTACTCGGCCCACTCACCTGTGATTCCTGGAATGCCTTTTCATCTTTTCTGTTGCACAAAAAAAGGACAAACAAACCTTTAGACTTGTGAAATCTGTTGACGTGATCGTGCTTTGAAAAGACGGCTGCTTTGATACAGCACCTGATCCTTTGATTTGAATGAAGTAATGGCAGTGATGATGATGATGATGATGATGACGACGATGACGATGGTGGCAAATGCCAGAGGGACCCTGCATGATGAAAAGATGGAAAGACTTTTGGAGGTTGTTGCTGTTTGACAGGAGTGAGAAGGCAGTGTAAACACACAATACAAAGCCTACAGTGTGTGAGTAAAAACAGACACCCGGCGCACCCAGCCAGCTACGACAGTGCAGGGCATTGTGCACTGCAAGCAAGTGGAGGGTGTGCAAGGCAGGCCGTGCCTACTTGTAACAACAGTGATTAGTTCTGACCCACAGTCATGCCTTCAGTGAAGGCACCCAAATCCAGGATCATCTTACCTCCAGTATATCCACCGATTTGGTCTTCAGCAGCTCAGTGTCCACCTTCAACTGGGTAAATCAGGTTCCTTCTTGATTCCTGCCACTGGTGAGACCTGGTGACCAGTGTTAGCCACTGATTACTGATTAATCAGATTACTAATTAATCTTCTAAAACCTACTTCCCTTACTACTTCTAAGGTACTCTCTAAATCCCAGTGCAAACCTGCACCAACTCAGATGTGCGTCGGAAAACCCACACAGATTTCCACACTGTTGCAGGTAGCACACGTGCACGTGAATTTCACAGCAGGACCGGCACAAGTGACCTGTACGGAGGAAAATTGTTTTAAATGCATTGCACATGATCAGCACTGCTCTCACAGGGTTAGTTAATGTAATGTGACAGTCACGTAAACAAACTGTTTAACAGTAAACAAGATTTCAAAAACATACCGTCAAAAAAAAGTGATCACGGCACGGTAATACTCCCAACGCTGCTGGTGACAAATGTATCCATAAGTCGAGTTTTTGCTCACATACTGCAGAAGGGGTGGCGAGCTCCGATCCTGAAGGGCCAGAGTCTAGCAGAGTTTGGGGATTTTCCTGCTCACACAGTTTTTAAACTTCTATTAACTGCTGTGTTTAGCTGGGATGTTAAAGCGGAGGAACTGTGCTTGACGCTGGCCTTGCAGGACTGTGGCTGGCCAACCCTTGTACTACAGGTACAGGTAAGGAAGGGCCCCCAGCAGTGCTTGTGTATAATCCTGTGTTGACAGGTTCTCCACAGCTGTTCATTCCTCTGAATGTCCTTGTATGTGTATAATTAAATCTGTCTTCCAGAGGGGTATGATGGACTGGAAGGCACCTCTTTGCTAAATGAGGATATGATTGAAGACGACGATGGAGCCAGCTCCTCAGCTTACCAAGAGCTTGAACGCCTCGAGAGAGAAAATGTCACTCGCAGCCATCACAGCACGAGCTCCACAGTGACGGCCATCTCTGTCCCTCCCACCTCTCCGCCCGTGTACCGTGTCCCCGCCCCGACTCCTTCCGTCCCAGAGGCACATGTTCCGCAGGCCATTCAGGCTTTCAAGGAGTCTGCCAACATGGTAGCAGCCTTCAACATGCAGTGGAAGGACGAAATTGCTGCCATGCGGTATGAGCTGGCAGAGCTGCGCAGGGACGTGTGCAGCGAGCTGAAGACCTTCAACAGCAACTTCTTTAACTTCACTCAGTGCTACAACATGTGGACACTGTGCAGGGATGCAGCAACAGGAGTTGGCAGTTGTACCCCTCAGTCCAGCGAACGAGTGTCGGTCGGTATTCAGACCAATAATGGTGGTCCAGTAAGACAAAACACTGCAGATGCCTCAGTCATGTGCCAGCCTGAGCCGGCACCTTTCAACATTTTTGACCTGATGAATCCCCCCCGCATCCAGATCACTGAAGGAACGCCTGAGGGACCTACAACTTCCAACAGTCCAACGAGCCCTGTCAGCCCTACCGGACCTCCGGGGGCCGGGCCACTGAGGGACTCGAAGCTGGACACCAGCAGAAAAAAGAAAACCCGAAGTCGACCAGAGGGCCAGAGGAGTGCCAGTCTGGAACTCTGGTGCAGGAAGTACACTAGTGGGCCCATGTCATACCTGTCGATGTCCTTCTGATCATTCTAATCACTGGACAAGGCCGAGGGAAATGACTAGCCCTCAAGAACGAGCCTGAACACCAGGGGCAAGGCACCGCTGAAGCCTGTGCACACAAAGAGCCATGGTGCGAGGCCCTTGTCCCTTTGCCCTATGCAGAGATGATCACTAGGCTTTTTTGTGTTCAGGAGGTCAGGATGCCACGTTGGCATACATTAGCTAGTTGAGCCATCACTAAGGGATCCATTTTGCTGTGTTTCCCCTTCAAATTTGTTTACATCGTCACCAATCTCTGACCTAGGAATGTGGTAAGCAATGCAAGGAATGTCACCGTCACCTGATTGTCTCTGTCAGTGTTACATTGTTAACCACAAAGCCTCGTGTGTAACTACAGTACACGTGCATAGTCTTGCATCCTGCTGACTTGATTTGATCAAATGTGATTGATTACTGTGAATGTTCAATCCGGTTATGACATGTGGCCGCCCCTTTGCTGAGGTTTCTAAAGTTTACAGAGGTTCCTAAAGACCCTGGCGCACCAGACGCATCTCGTAGCAAATGTACAACTCCAGACTAAAGAGCATTTTGTTTTTATTATTGTTTACTTATCACATGTGACATCAGCTAGGTAACTGTTTTCCAGCTAAAAGGTATGAGAGGTGTTATGATGTGATTAGGTTTACTCGGGTAACGAACCATAGACGTTGGTCTGGTTCGGCGATTACTGACCAACGTCTTTAGTTCAGCGATTACTGATTTTTGGAATCTAAGCAAGCAAGCAAGTAAATTGGCCCCTTATAGTCACGCGTGAATACACCACAGCACAAAGTGCGAACAATCTGAAATTCTTTTTCTGCATTTAACCCATTTAACCCATTCACCAAGTGAAGCAGCGGGCAGCCAGGAACACGGCGCCCGGGGAGCAGTGTGTGGGAACGGTACCTTGCTCAAGGGAACCTCAGTGGTGCCACTAGCAGTCCTGTAATTCAAGCCCACAACCTTCTGATCACAGGAGCATCTCCCTCAGCACTGGGCCACCAGCTGCCCCAGCTAGTTCTGGGTTTAGATGAGTGCCGAAATACAGCAATGGCAAGAGACAGCCTGTGACATTTAGAGACAGTGAGGAGTCGCGGTGTGGTGACCGTGGTTGTCAGAAGAGACTGTAACTTTGTAACTTTGATTTTCAGTTTTGTTGGAATTGTGTGTCTGGTGTGCGATGGCCTTTATAATGTCTGCCATTTGATCAAGTCAAGTACCCAAATTCATGATGCGCATCAGTGAAATCAGGATACACCATACACTGCAGCACTTTGCCACTGTGGTGATTAAGTTACTGTGGATGCTCTCGCACCACAACTGCTCGGAGAGCTATTATGGACAAAGTTGGACTAATCACTTAGCACATGACATCATTTAAGGCAGTGATTCTCAAACCAGACCTCAGAGATCCCTAGATGGTCCATTTTGTTTTGCTTCAGGGACAGCAGGAACAGGGACAGAGGACAGATGTGAACCCTCTGGAGGTCCCTGAGGTCTTGTCTGCGAACTTCTGGTTTAAGGCAGTGGTTGTCATTCCAGTCTTCAGGGACTCCCAGATGTTTTTTGTGCCTACCCAACCCGCAACACGTAGACACAAAGGACAAACGTGGACCATCTGGAGGCGCCTGAGGGCTGGTTTGAGGACCACTGGTTTAAGGTATATGCTTCCTTCACATAAAGCCTTCCCCTGTAAAGGTGAAAATATTTTTCAGGGCAACTTGTTGAAGGTTTGACGGATTTGCATGATGATTTATCTTTGTTGATGGTTGAAGATTTAAGAATATTATAAGAATCTAAGAATAATATTCCCGAACCAATAGCCCTGTGTTTGCAGTTTACAAGCTGAATCCAGTTTAAAGCAGGATCAAATGTTTTGTTGTATCATGACCTACTGCAGAACAGTGGTCACCAGGCCTCCGACTGGAGATCCGCCTCCCTTTAGAGTTTAAATCCAACCTGCATTTTGCATCCTCCACATAACCCCACCTGACATCTGGTCTGGCCAATCAAAGACATCTGAAGAAGCAAATGAGATGCAGCAGGTGTGACTGCTTGTGGTTCTGCGAGAAGACGGATCTACAGGACCAGGCTTGGTGACCTCTGCTGTAGAAGGACTTGAATGAGTTTGCTTTCATTGAAAATGAGAAGGAAAATTATCAGTGATGTCAGATTACACTTTGTACTTCATAAAAAGTGTATGGTTTCTACAGAGCAATGTCGAAACGCATATGAAACTCATTCTGAATCTTCCCAAGAAGTTTACATGGTTTGTTATGAACTGCTCGGTGAGATCTAAGGTCCACATGCACAACCCCACACATATACTGGAGTTATACTGTGAATCCTCTTAAAAATGTTTGTATAATTTCATTCAGAGAAAAGAGAAACCTATTTATAAAAATAAAGTAAATAGTACTCAGAAATATATGATCACTAAGAGAAACATTCCTTGACATAAAAAAAAAAATATATATATATATTTTTGGCTGTTCTGTTTTATGTAGTCTGTCCAAAGCAAAGACTCTAAAAAGGTATTTTATTTTATTTTGTAAAGGGGAATTCCTGCTCATCATGCCAAAGTTATAGGGAGTTATTCTGTGTTTTCACCAAAAGTGACTTTGCCGACTCAGGTCACTTGGTTTGCTAACATAAGCCTGCTCGGGGTGAAGAAGGCGTGTCTCACCTGTAGTACACCAGTCAGCTCGTTTCTTCTTGCTGTCAGCTGCAACAGCACTTTAGTGATCTAGCTAGTAAATGGACCAGTGATGTAGCAAAGAAAGTGTAGGTAAATGCCATCGCTGCAATGCAGACACCGTTTTGAAATTTTCTTTCAACCTACTAGAACCCACCGGCCCGCAAAAGGGCCATCAGTATCCGTGTTTAGTGAGTCTTCAGCTCACTTTATATTCTGCTAAGGCAGGCTGTGTGATTCCTGCTTCTGCAATTATGGAAACTGTAAAGAATAATTAGTAGTTACATCATCAGCCCCTCCTTTTCTCATCACTCCGTCTCCACAACACACGTTCAGATAAGACGCATAAATGGACAAACAGCACGGTATTAAATCGGAATGAACCATTTTCACAGTGATTGTATTTGATTTCCTTTAAAATTCATCGTAAACACAATGCTGGCACCACGGACAGTTTCCATCACCTCTTCCTACAACAGCTATGTGGATATAAACTCGACACATATATGCAACGAAAAGAAATAAAAAGAAAGACTGTACTCGCAAATCAGGCAAGATATATGATACATAACTACATTTATACTAACACCGGATTGTTTTTCTGTGGTTGTTGTTGTCCTTGTTGTTATTGCTGTTTTCAGTTCAGTTTGCTGCCATTTTTGGTTCGGTTTGCTCCAACCTGAGTACCCAATATTTTTATTTTGGAAATGATGAAAATAAATTAAGCATAACTTTGGAACTTTGAGATGACTATGTGAAATTATTTTGCTGAAAGGTCATATAATGGTACAAACCATTACTATTTACTCTTCACTCTTCAGGATTTAACACATGGTGTTATTGCTGGCGTGTGTCATAAAAGCTATTTAATTGCTAATGGTGCCCCCTTGTGGAGAGATTTTAACCTGCTGAATGTGTGTTAGTAAAATAGTTTCAGGCCAGTTAAAAGAGATGTCCACAAAATGAAATACAATAAAAAAATGGTGTGTGTGTGTGTGGGAGGGAGGTGGATGTATGTATGATGTGCGTGCACTGTATGTTATTTTGTTTGTCAACATGCTGATTTTGTTGGTCAGTGGGTGTTCTTCTGGCTATCCTCCCAGGGTGGTGGGTTTGGGGGTTATTTCAATCGTTGACCAGACGGGGGTGAGCTCAGTTGCTGACAGTGGGTGATTTCATTTGTCACCGTGTTGACTTTGTTGGTCAATGGAGAGGTGATTGCGGTTTTCATCCAAGTGTGCTGGGGTGATTTCAGTTGTCAACCAGGTAGAGGGTTCCTTTGTCGACAAGGAGTGGAAAAATGGGATAATATCAGAAAATAGGGCTACACTGCAGAAACCATGGGAGGATTGACAGACCTGCTGCAGAAAAGCAATGACCAATAGAATCGAATGCTCTGGAGTAGCCACACGTGAGCCTAAGGTCACTGTACCCACTGCCAGTTCTGAGGTGTATAAAATGTCAGCAAAGACAGAGGAGAATGCCCTCAAGTAGGTAAACTATAGGAAAACTATAAATGCTGATATTAGACTGATGGCCAGTCGGAAAAAGCACTTGCCCAGTTTTCTGGTGGAAGTGGAAGAGCAGTGGAAAAACAATCAGTCCTAGTCTTGAGCAAGGCACTTAACTACCAAGCTCCTTGGCTGGTTGACCATACCAGCCAGGATTCATCTTCTTCTGAACAGGAATGTTCTGCAATTGTGGTGAAACAAGTACGTGTCCTCAAATTGTTGGCACTGTCATGATTAATTGGAGGGGGTGGTGGCCTAGTGGGTAAGAGACTTGCCTCTGGACCAAGAGGTCATGGGTTTGAATCCTACCTTCAGCACACCACCACTGTGTCCCTGAGCAAGACCCTTACCCCTCAGTTGCTCCAGGGAGACTGCCCCCTGTAGTTAGGGAGTGGAAGTCGCTTTGGAGAAAATGCCATAAATGTAAATTAAGAAAAGAGACCTACAGTAATAGGAAGTCACAATTGGAGAAAATGGGGAAAAATTCTTATTTTTTGCATCTATATAAATGCTGTTTTTGGCTCTAGATTTTGCTATGCCACTAAACATCTGCACAGATCAACTCACTAATGTACTGCCATTGGTCACTTGTGGTGAAAACACAGTTGTCTTTAGGGATAATGACGATATTGTAAGTTATTTAAAGGGGTGTTAGCACTTTACTAGAACCCTGCTGCATAACACTGACGTAACTGTACCCTAAACATGTCATGACAGATGTTGTGTGCTGTCATGACAGTTACCAGTAATGGCGACAGCACTGTTCATGGTTATGCCAATATTATGTGACAAAAGTACTTTATTTCTCTTTTCTTGTTGTAGAGTAGCACTGCAGCAAGCTCATGCCATGTCAGGCATCATGATAAGCAAATTATTAATAAAAATATAATACTATTGCAGTACCAGAACCGTATTGTACTGAATTAGTCTTTTTCTGAACAATTCAACAAATTGGGATACCTGATACAGGTCACTTCTGCACATGACCACTCCTTTCCCATGGACAGTCAACAAGGAAACTGCAAGCGTAGTCTCAGATTGTTTTTCTCTTATAATCTAAATGATTAAATCTCCTAACAGGCAATTCAAACTGAGACATGAACAAAATCTCTCTATTTAGTCACCAAGCCCAGTCACAAACCTGTCTGAATTCTGAATGACCGCTGTTAGCATTTGTAGTTTGTCCAAATTTTCTCACCCTCTGTGGGTGTTTGATTCAGTTTTGTGCATAAAAGATGAAATTGTACTGGAAATATAGAAAGTTATTGAATAATAATGACTGACATTCTCACTCAGCTGTGTCTCAAGGCAGAATGGTTAAAGATGATGTAATAGTTATATTAATCTTTTGGGAAAAAAATTGCTTTGTGAAATATCTCGTTACTGGCCATGGCTATGGCCCATCACTGAGACTCAAATTTTTTAAAAAGATATATTTTTTTCTCTCTCATAATCTTTAATTTTAAGCTTTCATCGTAGGTCTTCTCTTTAATACCACAAAACTAACTAATATCATAACAAGCCATTAGGACAGTAATGCGCTGAAAACAGAAACAGTCTTTCATACCAGCAGCTGAGGCGCACAAACACACAGTGCTTCGAATCTAGGTTTTGTTGCTTGCTTCGAGCAGCGTTCCAGTAGAAGCATGTCAAGAATACTACAGTTATAATTCACATCTCGTATGAAAAACTAAAGCATGGTAGAAAGTCACCTCTGTGTCACGTGACTTCTAGAATGCAACAGATCTGCACTGTACTGATTTTTGCTGGTGATATTTTACAAACCGAGATGCAGATTGTACACTAGCCTAACCAACATTTAGCCTCATGCAACAATACTCTGTTCTGAATGGCCCATGTAATGGACAGTAGAAGAGGCTGATGTAGTGTTAAACAGAATATACTTCTCATTCCCCAGTCCATATATGGAAACCAAGCTGGCCGTTTAGAATTCACTGTCGTTTTCATAAAAAGCAATACATTTTAACATGTCTGCCTATTTTAATGTTGAAGATCAACACATGAAATAAACATTTAAACTTATGAGCGTCAGTGGATATATCGTTAAACAAACAGAACCTCTAATAAAGTATCCAAAATGTATCTCTGAAAAAGTAAAAAGAAAAATGTTCTTATCTGTATCTAATATGTAACCACTCATCATGGAACTAGTGCAAACTGTATCTAATATTTTTTTTAAATGTATTTAAAAAATCATTGACATTATGCGACCCTAATATCGCTGCCATCAGCATCTCCACCAGGGGATCTACGCAGATGGATTGAAACTTGCCAAAACAACATTTCAGGCTACTTAGCATAAAGCAAGGTCTTCTGGTAGGAGAATATTAAGTGTTCCATTGATTGAGAGTTCACAAAGGACAGATGAGGGCATCCACCCCCATGATTTAAATATATACTTGAAAACTGAGACACAGTTGTACATGTTAAGCAGCTACTGGACATCATCAGAATGACTTTTATAAACACTGTTACCTGCAACTCCTGATATTTTACATGTATAATCAGCTGTTCTGTATGTGGAACCATTTGGAATGCTAAATAAAATATTTAGAGAGCGCTCAAACCCATAATCCCTCTCCTTTAACTACACATAGGAGACTAACGTCAAGTGTTCCTTTGAACCAACAGATTTGTCCACAGCTCCTTGTCTCTGGAGTTCCTGCTGGTCTTTGGCAAGCATTTCAGAAACACGCTGTAAGCATGGTAAAAATTAGGGATGCACTGAATATTCGGCCACTGACTTTTTTTTGACCGAAACACAATCAACAAGCGCAGCCTGCAGGCGCCAGACCGGATTGGAGTCAGTGTGTCTGCTGTGCACATTTGTAAAGCGTGGAATGCTGAAATTTCTAGAGGGGGTGCGTCCACAAAGACTTTCTCAACATCGGGATTAATTTATCATATAAAATCAAAACATCCCGACCGAGCTCAGAAGAGGCG
>JBBPCX010000160.1:2484747-2501651 GCA_037974365.1 Hydrocynus forskahlii
CTGTGTGTCTTAACCAACAGAAACATTCCTCTGAAACTGGTCAGGTTCAGGGACTGGACTGGAAATGAGAGTCTTTGCAAGTCCTTCAGGAAGCCTGGAGAACTGTTCCTCAAGACCACTTTAACATACAAGGAAGTCTGGATCTTTGGAAGTAACATATGAAGAAACGAGGGGTGGTTTGTGAAGTATTCTGTGTGTGTATAAGCGATGGAGACTGTATTCTTACCTCTGGCCTGTTCTATAGTCAGACTCGGCTGCTGTGGTGGAGCTGAGGCCATTCCTGTAACTGACAGAAAACAAAACACCTGATTTGTAAAGACTGCTCAGGACCGACCCACACACACACACACACACACACACACACGGTGCTGAGGTGTAAGTACAGCAGTGTTATTTGCTGTAACAGGTGTGTCTCTAACACTACAGCCCTGTTGTAACTCGACACACATCATATAAATTCTCTAGTGGCCCATAGCGGCCAAAGAGACCAGCTGCAGCGAGGATGGTTCAGTCTGTGCTGGTGCTGTTCTGTGCTCTGTGTGGTTCGAGACTCGGGGTCTGATCCTGCAGGCCGTACCGGGCGGTCCGAGCTGAAGCTGTGTGCAGTAAACACCGTTTAATCGGTTCTGTACTCACACTTCAGAGTCGCTGGGGTCCGGCAGCTCACACGCCACACACACACCCGAGTACACACACTCTCTACTCCACACACACTCCACAAAACAAACACACACACACGGGCGCGCGTGTGAAATGTGTCCGGGTGGAAACAGGAGGCTGTGTTCCGGAGTGGTGTTATTAGGGTCCGGTCATGGAGCAGAAGCTCGCCGCCTTCAGAGCCCGGAGAGCCCGGACCCGCCCTGTGACAGAGCAACACTCAGAACCGGAGGGGCCGGGGGAGCTCTCAGAACCGGGGGGGCTTACAGACACTGCAGCCCCTCCAGCCGAGACCCAGACCGGACACACAGGAGTGGAGTTCTCACACAGGGTAACACACACAACCCAACCTCACTGCTGCTCACATACAGGCAGGCAGACACACACGCATTCAAACAGACACAAACACAAACCACACACCGAACTACAAACACACACACACACACACACAACTCTCTGATCACTGCAGTCCTGTTTCTGGAAATTACTGTGTATTACCCGAGACCCTTTACTGCATTACTGCATCATTAAAAGATTTTATAAAGTCAAAAGAAATACATTTACAATAGTAAGTTGGAGTGTCGTACCTGCATATTCCATATTATAGCTGCACAATATGGACTATATAATCAAAAATGTGATTTTACTCTTAAGTTTTGTGATTGCAATTCCTTTTATGATATTAAATGGCCTATATAATTTTCTGGCTTAGTCTGTAAATGCTGTATCAAATGGTACATTCACTTATATAGAAAATAAGCTACAAAAACAGCCTGTTTTCTAATCCGATTTTGTGATGTCATAAAACCAACACAGCAGTTTCGCTCCACCCATTCATGTATAACAGATGATACACTGTGCAGCTCTAATCCATATATCAACATTCAATCTGACCGGTCCAGCCCGTGGTTCTTTGCTTGATTTTTAATATCCGCAGCTCTGAAGAATTCATCGGTATTTATCAGATTTTGTTTCCTCTGTTGATCTGACCTCGTTTTGCTCGTTTTCTGTCAGGAGGGCTGTGACTGGCTGCTGGACAGCGCTCTGGGCCGCTGGCTGGGCGTGCAGCGGCTGGCTTTTACCAATCTGACCCTGCTGAAGGTGCTGCTGTGGCTGGTGCTGCTGGGTCTTTTCTCAGAGCTCGAGTTCGGACTGCCGTTCTTTCTGCTGTCTCTGTTCTACTGGCTCTATGAGGGTCTCCGGAGTCCCACCGCAAAGAAGCCTGGAGAGCTCAGCGCCTACTCTGTGTTTAATCCCGACTGCCAGCCGATCCTGGGCACTTTAACTGCGGAGCAGCTCGAGGGAGAGATGGGGTACAGACCCCTGGCCAGAGTGCGGTCCTGACAGACAGCGGACATGGAAACCTGGAAAAAAAAAAAAAAGATGATAGCTTAAACTATTTTTCAACTAAAATTTCCTTTGGGACAGCTTAAAGTAGAGGAAGGAGAATGACTCGAATGTTCGAATGTTTCAGTGCAGCACATTTTTACTGACCTTTTTGGGGAATTCTGAAACGGAGGCTTCAGTTCAGTTGTCGGTTTTAAGGTCGCATCTCAACTCCTTTAAAAGTGCAACATTTTCCTCTGCACTAAAATATGTCCAAACACATCAGCCACATTCTGAGACCCGACTGCTGTATAATTGTGTCTAACAGGCACCACGGTTGTATTCAGAAAGTACTTAAGTGTTGTTCTCCTTTGTTGTCAGCCTTTACTGGCCACACTCACAAGTGACTCGGCTTTGACCAAAGAGTAATAAACAGCCAAGTTAATACATGCATTAACAAAATGAAAACAAATATACACTTCAGGCCAGGTGTTTGGGCCCCACCCTTGGATATGCTGCTCTTTCAAAATGTTATTAGAGAAACCATTAGAAACACTTAAATGTATCTGACTGGTTCTGAAGTGTAACGGTATTCACTGTAAGTGCAGTTTAATGATGTGAAAGTTTCTGTACAAATTTCTCCTAACCCCCCCACCCCTTTATCACAGCAGCACAGATTCACCACATCCTCTCAGCAACTTTCAGAAATAACTTGTGTCCAAAACCTCCCAGCCCCTTTTCCAGCAGAACCAGTTGTGTGTGATGTTCTGGATCATGTGGAACTTGTGGGTCTCCAGCTGGTCCCTGCAGTTCAATGGGAGAAAGATCTGGAGACTGGGGAGGACGAGACATCACTCTCTAAACTTTCTGCTCTTCTGTGGACTGAGAGAATTCTGGAACAGTACTGAAGAAGTTTGGGATCGTGATCCTGCTGAAGAGTGAAATTTAGTCCAGAGATCCGTAAACCAGAAGGAACTGTGTGATGTTGGAGAACTGAGTGATGCCTTTTTTTCATGATGAACACAAAGTGAATGTCAGTCACTAAAGACAGACCTGTTATGACTTTTCAAATTAAGTTTGATTTAAAAAAATATCTGAAGGTGGCCCAAACTTCTGACCTGTAGTGTAGCAAAAGCATCAACTTTGTGCCTTAATTTGGTCCTGAAGGCCCACTGCCCTGCACATTTTAGCACACTCATAACTCTAATTAAATCACTGACATGTGGAGGGTAGTGGGTCTTCATGGCCAGGCTTAAGAAATGCAGCCTGTTTTAAATACACTTCCTCTGCTAACATCCTGTATGAACTGATAGAGTGGGTCATTCTGTCAGTGCATGACCCAGAGGTGCTTTCTGTATAAAATTGTGTTGAATTGAAGGGAAAGTAGAGTTTATGTGTAATTATTTTATAAATCTGCATAATACATGACTTACCAAATTTAGATGCTTTGTGCCTACATTTACAGATAAATGTTTATGTATATTAATATATGCATAGACCGAATATCCAGACAGCACCCACATGTTTTAGAGATCAATTTTCTGTCATAAACTTTAGCGTTCTGTTTAATGCTTGGCTGTGAGGAGAGTAAAGAAGAATACTGGCCAGTTAACTGTTTAATTAATTAATTATTTTTGATGAAAATAAACATTGAACAATTTTTGAACGTTTTCTGAAACATTTTTGAACTTTGACTTTTTTTTTTTTGGCAGCGGCTACAATGGGCACGTGAACTTTCACTTAATATCACAGAGCACTGCGACTCCACGCCGGATCCAGTGGTCCGGTGGTTGCACCGTGCGTAGGACTATATCTGTGATGTACGTGAGGTCAGTACGTCTTGGTTTCTTGTAGACGGGGCAGATGTACAGCTCAGGGTCTTTAGGGGCAGTGGAGTTGATGGCAAACATGTGCACCACTGGAAGAGGAGTGAAGAGCACTTTAGGTGTGGACTCGATGAGGCGACAGTGCCTGCGGTCCCAGCCAGCCCCGTCCAGGTACAGGCCGTACACATACACTCCCTCCTGTAGCATAAATGAAACAGGGAAATCACTCTTTATACTAGTGATGTGGAATTTCTAGGTCTGTACAATACTCTAGAGTTTACACTGTTCATGGCCAATACCAGTAGCAATCAATATAAACACACTGGGGACCATATAAGAAGTGCAGTTTACAGATTAAAGATGACTCGGTGAATAGTTATGACATTATTCTAAACATCTGTATACAAAGACCATCCACAACATTAAAGCCACTGACACTTGTAAATGTTTGTTTACACTTGTAAAGTTTATTTGAATATATTTTTCCCTCTTGTTGATTACTTAGTTCTAGCCTTTAACTTTCTCTTCAATTTGCAGACGGGCACATTTCACTACATGTTGTATAACTGTGTATGGGACAATGAGTCTTGAATCTCGACAGGTGAAGTGAATGACACTGATTATATGGTTACAATGGCACCTATTATGGGGAAGGATCAGTGAACAGTCAGGTCCTTGCTTGATTTGCTGGAAAAATTATTACGTGTCGGGTTTTGAGGTACTCTTGCTCAGATCCAGTCGTACAGCCATTACAATTTGGTCATCTCCCAACCTGACAGGACTTGTGGGAGTGTGTGTGTGTGTGTGGGGGGGGTGTTCCCGGTATGCATTGGTCAGAAAGTTCTCCAAGGAAGGAGGACCGGAGAACCGGCAATAGGTTTACCAGTGGTCATGGGAAGCGAAGACTAGCCAATCTGGTCTGATCCCACAGAAGAGCAGCTGTAGCACAAAGTGCTGTGATATAAAGCTGTGTATATAAAGTGCTGTGATATAAAGCCGTCAGAACACATCACAGCTTGCTGTGTATGGTAGCGCAGAGCTGCAGACTGGTCAGAGTGCCTATGCTGACCCCTGTCCGCTGCTGAAAGCACCTACAATGGGCACGTGAGCATCAGAACATTATAAGACTATAAGAACTGTGGAGCGATTGAAGAGGATGGCCAGCATGGTAGGCACTGTGCTATCCATTTTAGTTTGCTGGAAAGAAAATTCCTAGCACTACTGACTGTATGTGCAGCAGTGTGTGTACAGGCTAAAACTAAGACACAAAAGTATTGGCTATAATCATCTGCTGTAATTTCAGTATTGGCCAGATAGGAATTAAATTTTTCCATTTGTGTAGACTGTGCATCCTTACTTATCATAGTGCATACTCATTATTTAACTGACATCCTTACTTATCTTAGTGCATACTCATTATGTTATTGACATGTCTGTTACAGCTAGTGTATGTTAAACTCACCACTGGAGAAGCAGTGATCTCTTCTTTGGTTTGCTTCAGCACCTCATTGTGCAGCGTGACGGTGTCCAGAGCCCAGCCTTTGTTCGCCCTGGCCACCTCCTGCCTCATCGCTGTCAGGAAACCTACAACATAGAGTTACTCACTAATAGGTACCCAGGAGATAGTGTTCCAGGAATAATTATAAAAAATAATTTATTGCATCATGTTTAGTGGCTTCTAGTAATTCGTACTGACTGGCAAAGACTGGTGTACAGTTCATTAGGAATTAGGAAGCAGTTTTAAAAAAACATATTAAGCCTAATTCAAAATCCAAAACAGTACATTAGGGATACACACGGAAACAAATACTTTAAGATCAAATTGCCTCTAAGTCCAAAGGAAGCATTAGAACCTACCCTGGGGATTGAAAAAGCCAGTCATCCAGAACGTTTTGGGCCTGCCCTCAAAGACCCAGCTGTGAAACTGAATATTTCTTTCCAACAGTTCAGTGAACCAAAAGCCCAAGGTAGACGACTCCCACGACAGTTTCTTCCACAACTTCGGGACACGAGCATCAAACATATTGTCGAGCACGTCTCTGAGGTTCTGAAAGAAGACGTTACATAATTTAAATATGCTACAAAACACAGTGTACAGGCATTTATAACCAGTGATGGTGTCACGGACAAACGAAATAGTCATTATTCTGAGCAGCTCATCTATTTCGCTTTGGGTGTCGTGTGGTCAGGTTTTACAGGGGAAAGGAGTCTAGTGCATTAGACTGTAGCTACAACTTATGGGAAGAAATCTGAAAAGAAAAAAGAAAAACTTACCTCACTCATAATAATTGTGCCTTCAATGGCCAACTTGAGGTCATTCAGGCTACTCCGTACTGCACCAATAATCCTCTGCATGCGGTCGACCTCTTGGCGCAGGAAGATGTTCATGGATTTCAGAGCTCCCATTTTTACCAGTCTAGCTTTTACCTATTCATTTAAAAAGGTTTTAAATAAAAAAATTGACTGTACAGGTTCTACAACAGTGCTCTCATTCACCATTTTAGTATGTGGTTCTACTTGATGTGTGGCCCTTCTACAACTGTGGTCAAAGTCATGCCAAATGTTGCTGATCTGATAACAAGGTGTAGCATGCAATGTTTTCGCAGCAGAGAAATCTTATGTTCATTGAGTCAGACTCTCAATTTTGCTATCTGTTTTTGAGTCTTTACATTTAAGTACATTTAAAAAAAAAACATTTAAAGTTCACATGTATTTTTAATTTATATACAGGGTTGTAGATATTCTTATCCTGACACTTGACTCTCAGTTTAATCTATGAACTCAAATAAGGGGAAATGCTTGTTGGTTAGAAGTGCATTGTAGTAATAAATACTTTGATATTGAAGTCCATGTGATGTTTGTATTGCTGATTAATACATATCTTAACAGAATCCATAAAATACTCAAATGCATAATAAGTCTGAATGCTTTAGTTAGAGGGGTATAGTTCATGTTACTAGTTGAGCATGTTTGTTAACACAAAATGTTTATAATTATAGTAGTTATAGTACATACAGTAATTTGAAACATTTAAGTTTGGAGTGTTATGTATGTAAAACTGTACTCTTCTAATGTAACATTTGCTTAATGTCAATAATTTAAAACACTGATCCGTGCATCCCCCCCAAAAGAAATGAAATAAAACATGCTTCTATCACACCAGGTAACAATAATATCTGGTGATCCCAATCTACATACATTATGTGCTTTCTTATTTAGCACACCTGATTTAACTCATTAGCTACTTAACAGGTCCCTTGTTGGCCAGGTCAGGTGCGTAAAGCATGGGGTTGCCAGTACTGGGACTGAGAATGTAGACTGAGTTACACACAGATCTGGGTCAGCTGCCTGAACAAGGCCATCGATGGTAAGCCACTCAAGAATGTATCATAGGAGAAAGACAAATGACGGGTTTGATTCAAATACGTCAGTGAATCAATAGAGCCTGGTTTTGGCAGTCATGCCTACCATGTGGGGAACATAGTTGGGAGGCAGCTTATCCAGCATATCCTGAGCAAGTCGATACACAATGGATTCTCGAGTCTCCCCAGCACCTCCACCACTCTCCTTAGGCTGAATGTTGGTAATGGTGTCCAGCACTTCCGCAGAAGTGTTCGACTGATACCTATCGCGGTGAAGGAAGAGAGAGAGGAATGTTCACCGACGTACCATATGTCTGTGTTGCTTCCTTATATCAGTCGAAAACAGTGCAACTTAAGCGATCATAAGTACATGCAGATGGACAGCTTACGTTATATCAGCGTTTGGGTGCAGCCCGAAGACTTGAGGACTATCTACAGCTGGCAGGGTCTGAATGTACTCTAAATACTGATCAACTGTGTTACACACTGGAATCTGGTAACCAGTGTAGAAGCAGAATGATGGATCAAAGATCTTGTCATTGAACCACACCTGTTGAATGTAAGTACAGTTCAGTACAATCTTTGTTCAAAACTTACTATCATTTTGTTCAGGTTCAGTGCTCTAACGGAAAACATACTCGAGCAAAACAGTTGAGAAGTCGTTTATCATAGTCGTCTGTAACTCTCCCTCCATACTGTACTTCTCCAAGCATGTAGCGGACTGTAACCCAAGAAACTCCCTGCAAGATAATGCTGTTAAAGTCAGAATTCAACCAGTGGAGCTGACAAAAATGCTCGAGACAAAAAAAACACCAAACCTTTTTAGGGCTGCATTCGTCCAAGTGGTTCTGTATAAACTGTACACTTGCTGTGAAGTCAGCTGAATTGAATTCGTAGGGAATATTCCAACCCAAGGGTCCAAATTTGCGGCGCTCCTGTGAAATGACACATTAACTCACATGTATGTTTGCATTATTTATGGGGAAAACACTAAACTAAGACACAATTACCTGCACAACAGTGTGTAAAAAGGCAACACTGTAAAGCAAAGGCTTCCACATGGGCAAAGTGCTAATGTCCAACTGATCCTGAGAGATCCCAACAAAGGTACGCTTCAGACCAGCTCCGACTCCTTGGGGAGGATCATTGGTGAACTTGATGGAAGACTGTAAAACAAGAAAGACAGCCTTTCCTGTTGAAATGACAATCTTTACTAATAGTAAGAAACCTTTGTTAACAAATTGTGTGAGAAAGGAAGCAGAGTGCATGGAACCTGCAGCAGGGTGATGGAGAAGCGACTGTGAGGCTCAGTTGTGATCCAAACCCTGAAGCTATCATGCATGGTCTCAACTGTGCTCACTGTCTCCAGTAGCTCGTCCATGAACTCCAGTCCCAAATGGCAATTCTGCAGCAGGACCCAGCCGCCCTGCATGCCAGCAGTCATAAAATCATTACCCTGCTGTGACATAGGCTGGAGGTGCCTTTCTTTTACTCATGCTCATAAACACACATGCTCTTACCTCTGCGATTGACATCTGGACCAGTCTCCTTGCATGTACTTCCTGGCCCTGTCCCATTGATATTGCTCTGCATTCTAATGATACAAAAAAGCCAAATACATCAGCCCAGGAGGTCTGGTTTAGTCCCACGGTCCACAGACATGTCCCGTAGGTGAATTGTAAACGCTTTGCCTTATGACTGCTGACCCCCTGTGATCCTGGATAGGAAAAGCAGCTGACTAATACCGGCACAAAATATGGCCATATTAAATACCCTTATATCCTTTTGATCAATTTTCTTTATTTTATTCAGTTTATATTCATAAACAGTTACCAGTGGCAAATTAGATCTCCTCCAATCACAACATGCTACACTGCATGGCATATATGTGGAGTTTAATATAATCTCTATACATAAACGCTGGTAGTAGAATAGGTTGTACTGAAAAACTTTAAACATGGTACTGTCATAGGATTCCGCCTTATCCACAAATCATGCTTCGATTCATCAACACCTTTTATGGTTAAAATTTATTCATTTTGTTGGATTACATGAAGGCCTTGATTCATCAGAACACCCAGTAACTCACCTGGAGCTGTGACTGGTCACCCTGTGAGAAACACTGTGATTGGTTAGAGGCTCATTTGTATGTTGGAGCCTTTTGTGATATCAGTATTACAGAGACAGATACTGCGGCAATGATTAGGAGACAATATATTGTATAGTCCTGGTAGTTATTGAATAAAAAATCTTAAATAACAGAACAATATACTTTCTCTCTCAGGGGCTCTTACATACACAGTTTTAGCCACAGTTTTTTCTCCCTGCATGTTGTCAAGTAAAAGCAAAAATGTGAACTATTGGTTTTGAAAACTGGACTGAGAACCACTGCAAACTGAAAATGGACTTACTACTCTCATATCAGAAATCCCATACCAAAGGTGTCAGTAAAAGGTAAGGCAGTCAACAATGTTAAGACTTTTCGTTGTCATCACCTAGTCTCAGCTTCTTTGCCAGCGCCTCGATTTGGTTTGTTGGATCAGAACCCATGGACAATAAGCAGATCAGAGGCGTGCGTGGGTCACTCTCCTCCCAAGTTGCTTCCAAGTTCAGAATTACAGGCTCAGCAAACCTCATGCCCATTGCATCTCCTACATATTTCCTGGCCTGAGACAGCGTGCGGTCTGGACACCAGGATCTGTGGTTTGACAGTTTCATTACACATTCAATACACAAAAGCAACTGTGCGGTGACTCTTACTGAAATTTGTGTAGTGTGAAAGGAGTTGTGAATATAAAAACTGGCAATTACCTCAGAAGCAGCAATTTGTGAAATATGTGCAGTGACTCATTATACCCATCCGGAATCACACCCTCCTCTGGTGCATCCATGTCAAACCATAATTTCCAGCCCTTCTCATTACGGGATACCTAGTTGTTGTGAGACAAGCAAAAATTCTTTGGACATGAGCCTGCAGTGTATGAATAGTTTGAAACAGTGTTCATAACCACATAAAAGTCATGGATAGACTGACCTGGTTCATGATCTCAGAAAACTGAGGCAGTTTGCTGAGCTCAACAAGGTTAAGCCATGTCATATCCAGGATCCAGCGAAACGGTTTAGATGGGCAAGCTTTTAGATCCAGAGCGGCACCACCTTCATACACAGACAAAGCAAACAACAAAACCAAGTCATACACTAGAATATGAGCAATACATTATACAGCTTAGTAAACAACTGACAGAAGATTCTGCACACTCAACAAAAATTTTGCCTGCACCTTTGATAAGAATCTGAAACTCGTTATGCTTGACATTGCCCTTCTGGAGGTCAATCTTCAGAGCCAACAGTAAAGTGAAAATAAACTTGTGATTCTCGTATAACCCTCTAACTGTGTATCTGAACACTTCGTAAGTCAAGTAGTCAATAATGTTCACAATGCGCTTCTGAGTCAGAGGAGATTTTTCCGACCTTAACAAACAGAAACAGCATAAAATAAATTGGTTAAAAAAACATATACACAAACATACGATCTGGTGTCGTCTCAATCGTACCTTGCTATGGAGAGATCAAAGATCTTGAGAAACTGGGCTAGGGAGGTTTGGTACATGATGTTGACCATGCTCATCTCTGTAATGAGGAAGTAAAGGATGCTGCCACGGGAGGCGGCTGGCCGGTACTCCTCCTGGGCTGTGATGATCTTCACCTCTGTCTCAGCTGCCACATGCAGTTTCTCACTCACCTCTGCAGCTGTTTGCTTTGTGACACTCAAGATCCCGATCATAGACTCATCATCTACCAGAGAGCCTAAATACATGCAAGGAAGGATAGAAGAGAATTAAACTAGGCCAGTTACAGAGATACAGCCAGGTCCATAACTACTGGAACCCTTAGTAAAGAGGGGTAAAGAGTTAAGTTGCTCAATGTTGCACAGAAAACATGAGAGAAAACAAACTAACACATACAGCCCCAGAAAAAAACAAGAGACCAGCGGAAATGTTCATTTTCTCAAGTTTTATTTTTTATAGGTGCAACTGAACAGCTTTGTCTTAGTTTTTAAGAACTGCTGACAGAGAAAAAATTTAATTGCAGTGGTCTCTCATTTTTTTCCAGAGCTGTATGCCCTCTTCCTGGCACGTTCCCTATAGCTTTAAATTTTTTAAACTTTTCAATTATTGCCCATGACACTGGCCATGGGCAATTTTGGACATGTAGCTGACTAATTTACAGAGGTGAACACAATGTTGTCTGACTTCACTAGTGAATTCTCTAATCTTCCCTGTGCTGATGAATAACTCAATGAGAGTGGACTACTTAACCATAAAGACCTTTTTTCATGACCTTGTTTTTGGTCATCTTTACAAAGGGTGCAAATAATTAAGGAGCAGAATATTTAGATAAATTAGACTACCTGAAGAGTATAGCTGAGCTATATTCAGTTATTTAGATTAACATATAGGTGGAAGGCATTACCCTGCCCTGCACGCCCTTCAGTAGCACCAGGCTTATTTAAAGTACCTTTTGTGGTGCTGAGTTTGTATAGCAAATTATCCTCCAGCTCCTTCATCTTCCTTTTGTTCGCTGTGACATCCTCCATAAGCTTCAGTCGCTCAGCTTCTAGGTCCTGTTAAGTCACAGAACATGTCACGGAGCCATAGAACTGCTTAACTGAACCAGGGACACAATTAAAATGCTTTGCAAACTTACATATTTCTCAGTGAGAATGACTCTGCCAAGCAGCTGGTTCTCCAGACCTTTCATTGTCACCGTGAAGTCAATGATGGAAGTCTTAGCACTGACCTCTGGTGTGTAGGCTGGATTCGGAAGCTTTGTAGTGATGTACAGCTGGAAACCATCCATGATGTCGGTTTCTTTATCTCCGACTTTGACCTGTCGTTCAATATTTACTTCAGATCTTCATCTAAAGACAATGATCATCTCTGCACAGTGAAATCTGCAACAACTTATGGGCATCTATTGCTAAATACTGCATGTGTCTAAACTGTCACCTTGTAAGTAGACCCTGACTTGATAAAGTTTTTCTCAAGTACGTTGTCCAGCGCTGGGTCAAGCTCCTCACGTACATCTTCAATGAGCAGAGGCCGACCAAGGGACAGACAGTCTTCCAGATGAGTTCGGAAGAACTTGTGATTCAGAGATGTAACCTTGGAAGGTGAAATAAAAAATAAATTCAGTGACATATCTGTATCGTTGATACCTTCTGGGTATTTCACCTTCAGGGACCACGTACATCTACTATCCATTCTACAAAGTGTAAACAGAAATGTAGTTGTATAAGAGATCACAGCTTGATACATTTATATATATACTGCCTACCCTAACTCTGTTTATTTTGTCTAAATAACTACAAACAGTTGTTTAAAACAGATGTCTATTTGATGAATGTGTCCGATATTTAGGGTTTTCATAATACAGGAGCCCCCTGAAAAAGGTATGAGAACCCCAGTACAGACTGCATTAATTAGGCATTTAAATTTCTATTTTGGACAATATGTTCATTACCACATCTAACCTGGAGGTTATTGGCCTTTTCTTTGTTTTTAATCCAAGCCTTGCCCTGAGTCTGTGGATCGATAAGTAGAGGAAATCGAGTGGCCTTTGTAACAATGATACCATTCTGCACAGACAGGTCATCTCCTGGAAGCCCCTGAAGATTCCATTCACTTATCTGAGGGAAGGACAGAAAGAGGGAGGGTTACTTATAGTAACAATGTTCCTTGCAAACATCTTTAGAGACAAGGATAGAGATATGTCTTTCCTACTAAATCTAAACTCATGACCTAAATCTTAAAATATACTATTGTGTCCATTTTTAGATCATTAGTGCACATTAGATCTTCCACATAAGCACCAAAAGCGCCATTAAAAAAAGCCTCTGCAAATATAATAGGAATGAAAAATATTCATACTGTGGGCTGGTCCACCAACATGGAGATTAAATTCAGGTTTTCAGTGAAGGGAATTTTCCTCCTCTGGAGCTCTGCTTCCCAGATGTCCTTCAGCAGCATGTTACGGAAAGTCTGGTTGAAAGGGCCGCAGTAAGACAGGAAGCCTGTCAGCTGCAAAACATCTCCAACAAGCCTTGAAAAAAAGAAAGAAATACACTTAAATAAAAGACTGCAGCAAAATTATACTGATGAATGTGTCCAGGTTGTTTTACTTTTTATTGAGAGACACTTGCCTGTTTATTTGTGTTTTAAACTCTTTGCTCTGCTCAGTCCAGCGCACTTTTTCTCCACTTAGTCCATCAATCAGAGTTGAAGCTGCCTGCATTTTATTCCTGCACATTTGTGCATCATTCAGCAAATCCTGAAAAAAACAAACAAGAATAGTCTCTTTGTTTTTCCATACAGATTCCCAGTTGTGGGGAGCTTGCTTTGAATTGTACTGAATTTTATTTTGATGTCTTTTGGCCAGTAAATTCTTTATGTTTTATTGTTCAGAGAGGTATTTATATGACACTCTTCGTTATGATACTCTCAGTAGTTTGGTATTACTATAGTGCTAAATGTTCAACCTATCACATTCGATAAAATCTACTCTTCTCACAATTTTCACACTTACTCCAAAAGTAGTTGTTCATGCAAGACAGGTTTTGAGTCTAAACTATTTGTTCTGCTCTTGAGCTACGAGGCTAATTTTGCTAAAAATGCTGGACTCAGTTGTCACTGAGTAGCTCTGAAGCTAGTGCTGTACAAAAGTCTTGTTTTGGTGATGCATTTGACTACTGTGTTCTATCATTTGTTAGCAATGTTAGTCTTGTTCCTCCAACACTCAACTAAGGAGGCAAAGTTTGGACACCAAACATGTTTTGACTGATTGAATATATATGGGGTAAGTGGAAAAATATGTGACTTTTTTGGCAAAACTATGCTTTCAAAGCACAGAATCTGTCTACTAAGTTAAACTTTTAGTAAGATTTGAAAGTACCTGTTTCTCCTTCATGGCTGCATCAAATTTGGCCCGGACTTCGTCCAGCTCTGCCTGCTTTTCATCCAGTTGAGCCTGGGCTTGAGCCAGTTCTGTATTAGCTACTGTCAGCCTTCCCTCCTGAACAGCCAGGTTAGCCTTGGCAGACGAGACACCATTTACATGTTACTTTACATATCACTTTAAATGAGCATTTATAATGTATAATCATAAAATACCGTGTTGTATCAATATTATACTGCATCATTCCCATGACCTGTAGCTATGTTTCCTGAATACAGAATATAGTTAGTGTTCTCTCTACCATAGCTAGTTAGCATTATCTTACCTTTAGCGGTAGGACTTCTTTATTAATTTCAAAGAAGATGGCCATGGATTGTGTCCAGGACAGCAGACCAGCCACATTGCCACACACTTTCTTGGCATTCTCAAGTGTATAATCCTCCATCTGGAAGTAAGGCTGCAGAAGTTCAACCATCTCCTCATTTATACAGTCCTTTGGAAACTGTTTGAGTGAAGCCATGAATCCACTGGCACTCATGAGCTTAGAGGACACAGAAAACAAAGATTCAGGTGTGGAATTCACAAAATGTTTAAAGAAAAATAACCCAGGTATGGCTTTATGTAGTATAAATATAAACATACATATATACCCCGACTGCCAAATTATACAACGCGGTGTTCTGTGGCGCTTTTCTTTAAATGTTGAAGGAGTTTTACCTTTAGTGCTTCACCCCAGGATGGCGTAAGGCAAGCCCTCACTGGATCAAGGCTGACGGAGTCCAGCGTCTCCTGGAAGAGCAGCAGGCAGCAGTCCATGATTCTCATGATTAAGTGAGGTGGCTTGGCCAGTTTTCTCACTGTTGCAATATCAGCTGGCTTGATGGTCTGTTGAAGACAAGCACAACAATAGAACGATGTCTGCTATAACAAGTAATGGAAAAACAATGGTGAAATAAGCAATTGCAACACATATATTTGTCACACTATGCAGGGAAGCAAAGGGAACAAACTATGCTCTAAAAACATCTGTTAACTGCTAATTAAGAGGCTGTGATAAGTGCCTCAGTGTCAGTTATCTCAATGTAACACATTCTCAAGTCTGAATTAATTTCAGCTTTAAAAAACAGATGATGTATACTGGGGCCTTGGGTTTGCTTTGCGCTGAATTTCATTTTGTTTTCTAACCAGTAACGTCTTTATTCTTTATTGCTCATTACGACTGAGATAATGCTCTTTTTGACTCTCTGATGAGCAATTGCTGAAATAACAAATACAGATGTCAGAGTCCAACTCTAAAGTCTAAAGAGGTATTACTACTTGTCTGGGGGAAACTAAAAAGAGCTCTAACCAAAAAAATGTTCCATGACTATGAAAAAAGCACAACTCAGTCGGTAGAGCACGAGACGCTTAATCTCAGGCTCGTGGGTCCGAGCCCCACGTTGGGTACAATGTCTGGGGCAGCTGGATGGTCTAGTGGTTAGGGCATTGGCCCTGCAATCAGAAAGTTGTGGTTTCAAATTCCAACTTCTAGTGTCACCCCTGAGGTACCCTTGAGCAGGAACTGTCCCCACACACTGCTCTGCGGGTGCCCCTCAGTGGCAGCCCGCTGCTTCACTTGGTGAATGGGTTAAATGCAGAGAAAGAATTCCACATTGTTCACATTGTGCTGTGGTGTGGCCACGGGTGACTATAAGGGTTAACAAATTAAATTTATTTGTTCGCTTGATTCGTTACTAATTTTTGACTTACATTCAAAGCTGCCTCGGCCTCTTCAAGCGCAGGTTTAGCTGCCTCCAGCTTGAGTTCTGCAATTGCCTTTTCCTTTTCTATTCCTTCTACAATTTTGAGGGCTTTGTCTTTCACAACCTGGACCTCGTTCTTGACAATGGAAGCAGCCTCAGCACTCACAGTCACCTCTGCCAAGACCTGTAAACGGATGCATCTGATGACTGAAAGCTCTATGAAAAGAAGTGGAAAGGCTGCATGCTTCTCCTCACAAAGCATTCTAGGTACCTTATCCGCTTTGACAGAAGCCACGTCAAGCTCTTTCTCCTTCACTTCCAGGTCTTTCGACAGTTGTGCCACAGACTCGCTGGCTTCCATCAGTTTAGTAAGACCTGTAACAAAGAAGGACATGATAACTCATACAGGCCTATGACAGTTTACACAAAGTAACTGAACCGCAGCAAAAATGCCCCAAATCTTACCGACATTCATCCGCTCGGCCAAAGTGTTGATATATCTATATTTTTCTGTATAGACAGTCTTATATCCATTGATGAAAGACAAATAGGATTTAGGAGTGACATGTGTTTTCCGTCTGAATCTGAATGACAAAGGATAAAGTAAAGAGTTAAAGAGAGTTAAATGGAACAAATGTTGCTGTCAGACAAAATAAGCCTTCTGGCCTGCAATGGTGTCATTTTGATGAACATTAAAAATTTAGAGAATTGAATGCTTTACTCCAGGCAATAAACTGCAATATAAATTTCAGCTCTGTGTCAAATGTAGCCTGTATAACTAAGGGTTATCCTATATAGTTCTGAAAAATATATTGATGAACCTGTCAGTTACACATACAAACATACAACTCTGAAAAAAATAAGAGAGCACTGCTGTTTATTTTTAAATCAGCGTCTCTCTGAGTGTGAAACCATTCCATGCCAGTGTCTGTTAAATTCCTACACAAGCACCTCATTCTGGGGACTGATTAGTGATCACCTGAATCACATCTTATTTAATTAGGAAAAGTATAAAAACACTGCTGTAATCAACACTC
>JBBPCX010000160.1:2514964-2528964 GCA_037974365.1 Hydrocynus forskahlii
ATGAGAGTCTTTGAAAGTCCTTCAGGAAGCCTGGAGAACTGTTCCTCAAGAACACATTAACATACAAGAAAGTCTGGCTCCTTGGAAGCAAATTATGAAGAAATAATGGGTGGCTCTAGCCTTTTGCACAGCACAATAAATATTACATTGGAAGAAATCTTGTGTCCTTAAGTAGAGACAGAGACCCAAAAATAACAACAAATGCTCAAAAAAGACGATAAAATATAATTAACAGGTATCCTGCCATGTGTGGATTAGAATTTGATTAAAAAACTTAATCTATCTGAACCCCCACGCTTTTCAAACCATCACAGTTTTCAGTATAATTTCTGAATTAACTGAATTTGAAAACTATGATCTGAACTGACAAGACACAGGAGAAATGGATAAATATTGGTTCGATGTACCTGCTTGGTCAGCTGTTCCTCACAAAGTTTATAAAGGACAAAGAACTTCTGAGCCAAGATAACATTCTCAATGAAGCCACAGCTGGCCAGTTTCACTCTCATAATGATCTGAAATACAGTAATGGTTACTTCAGAGAATATGTGAGTAACATTTCAAGATTAACATTTACAAAATGATTTAAGGGGCGTAAGTCCCACCTGTCTGTCGGGAACCATCATGGACACAGTCCTAAACTGGACTTTTAAATTTTCTGGAAGCTCCTGGCGACCAGCATAGCCTGGATTCTGTTATGGCACACAGATTATGATCTTTAAGTACACATTTCCTGGATCTGTTCTGATATTCTACTTCTCAAAGAACTTAAATATGTTCATTATTCAGTTAAATGCCTTACCATTGTGATAAAGAGGCCAAATTCCGGGTTCAGATCTACACAGTCTCCGTCAGTGAAGATGAACTGATTTTTGTGTTCTTTCCGTGCAGTTAGAACGATGTAGATTTGCTGTGCAGCAACTGAGAGCACAGGCAGGTCAATTCTATTAAATTCATCAAAACATCCCCACGACCCAGACTGAGCAAGACCTAAAGGTGAAAACACATGGATGTGGTTATTTTCTGCTGGCAGACCTAGACTTTAGTTTCCATTTAATGTAGTTTAGGCGTCAGTATACATTATTATTACACTACTGTTATTTTGACAGCAACAAAATGTAACAAAGTAAAATCTTGACTGTTGTTTACAGTGTGCAGAAGAAACCATATGGAGCAAATCATTTTTAAATACCTTTGTAAATTCGACCAAGTCCTCTAAAGTCCATCTGGTCAGAGCAGTTAAACACCACAACATATTTCCCCAGGCAGCGCCCCATGTCTTTAGTTGTTTCGGTTTTCCCAGTCCCAGCAGGTCCAGCTGGAGCTCCACCCATACTCATACCTAAGGCTTGGGCCAAGGTGATGTAACACCTGTAAAATAATATCTATGGTAGTCGTAGTCAAGTCTCGGAGACTGTTATTTCAAATCAAAAACACAAATCTTGTTACCTGTCCGTCAGAGGAGTGATGACCAGGCGATCTGTACAGCCTAAAAACTCATTCTGATATACAAAGTCAACATCTGTGATTGACACAATAACCTGGTCCAGATCTTCTTTGAAATAAAATCTGCTCTGCTTCAGCCATTCAAAGTCATTTACGGACTTAATGCGCATTTTCACCTGAAAAATAAAAGATATTTCTATTGCATGTTCATAGTCTGTGGAATACAGCACTGTCCTACTGTAAACAACTACTGCTCTATCCTCACACTTCAGTAAAACAGTCAAATTCTCACCAGACTATCAAAGATGTCTCTCTGGTGGACATGAATTGTGACTAGTGTCTCAAACTTAACCCGGTCAAACTTGGACAGGTCATGGGTTGTTTGTCCAATAAGTGTGTTAAGCAGGTCCAGAAACTTTTGGTTAGTTAAAGACATAATCTTCTTTTCTTCCTTGGCATTTACCAGTGCCTCCTCTGCATCTCGCGTCCAAAGCATCTGAATTCCCAGTAAGCCCACCTACAATAAAACCATTTGAAAACATCAAAACATCTTTGAACGTAAGTTCCTTTATGAATCGCATGCCTTCTCAAAGGCTTTTTAAGAAAATAGAGCAGTCATTTATAGCAATCTGTTTTTATTCCAGTCCTGGAAATCCCATAAACTGTCTTCTTCTGCTTCTGCACACTTGCCTAATCGTAATGAGGCGATGCGTTGAATCAGGTTTTGTAAGAGAAATGAAACCATTCAAATGAACTGTTCATGAATTACGACTTTATATTAAAGATGTGCAATTCAATATTACAAAAGAGCAGCAAACTTGCAGGTCTGTGTTGGAATATGTTCTTCATTTATAATTTACACTGGACAAATTCACTTTTTGTTGTCTTTTACCTGAGCTTGAAATTGGTTGAGAAAAGTGAGGAGCTGAAAGTCAGAGTCATTTATCTGCAGATGAGCTGCTTTTATAACTGAATGCAAAGAGGCTTGCTGCTGCACCAGTAACTCTCCCAACCACAACTCCACAGGCCCTTGTGCCATTACAGGGCGGTGTAACTGTAACACACACACACACACGCACAAACACACACACACGCGCGCACACACACTATTAGCGCAAATTGCTGTGTTGTTATAAGGCATAGTTAAATAGGCTGTTAAGCTGCAGTTCATACATACTGGCACTTTCTCTCCTTCTTGAGAAATAACCGCCAAAATCTTGTCATAATCCTTTACATGAAATTCCACTTCATTGACATTGTCAAACACTCCCAAGAGGTGAGACTAAACAAGAGTGAATGGTTTTATTAATCACACACATAATACACATCTACATCTTCAACAAACTGCCACTGCGAAACAATTGTAAGGTCCTGAGAATATCACCATACTGTGGTGTAAATACCTGGATTGTGTGAGAATCACTAGCTTGCCCCAGGATTTCCAGCAAAGCAGGATCAGACACAAAGAAAAACCTGGGGAACTGCAGTCGCTTCTTTTCAAGGTATCTGTGTATAAACATTAATATATTTAGGTCCAAAACGTATCATTTAATTATCCACAAAACATTTACTACATTTACTTACTTTACTACATCTACACTGATCAACATTAAAGTCACTAAAGCCCCTCTGGTCCAAACTTGCAGAAAAGCTGCTGTAGCACAAACTGTTGAAAAAGTTCCGCTGTGATAAAAAAGGGTCAGAACACACAGTGCAGCGCCCCCTGCTGCATATGGGGCTGAACTGCTGTAGACCAGTCAGAGAGCCCATGCCGACCCCTGTCCACCCGTAAGCTCCTACAATGAACACATAATCACCTGAACTGAACCGTGGAGTCTTGGTTATTATGTGCAAAATGTAAAACTGGGAGAAGAAATGCACTCTGGGAAGAAGGTAAGTCAACAGCAAGCAGTGTTGGAAATGTTCAGCCTTAGGTCCAGACATTCATTTGGACTCCAGTATCCAGATTCTCCAGATCTCAAAACAACTGAGCATCTCTGGGATGTGGTGGACAAACTAGTCTGATCCTTAAAGGCCCCATCTCACACCTTACGGGACCTAAAGGATCTGCTGCCATGCAGATACCACAGCAGACCTTCAGGGAGTACACGCTTTGTTTTGGTTTTTGGTTTTAGACAATTTCAAGCCGGTGGTTTCAATGTTCTGACTGTTCGATGTATATTTTAAAGCCTGATTATAACATGCAGTTGGACAAAACACTGCATACCTTGTGAGAGACTTCTGGCAAAGTTCAAGCTGTTCTTGCAATTGAGGCAGCAGTTGGCCCATGGTCTCATCTCCAACACAACACTGCACCACATTGGGGATCTCATGGGCTCGCTGCATTATCTTGGTCCACGTCTTGTCAATGTTCTGGAAGCGTTTTGCCTCCTACAGTAGAAAAGTAAGATAAATAGATTTAGGAAGTTCTGAAAACAACAGGGTAAGGATAAGGTGTTGTGCCAGGTAAAATGCTGCACCTGAGGAAGTTGTTTTGCAATGTCTCCACCAACAAACACAGCCTCCAGGTACACCCACAAATTCTGAACGATAAGCCATTGTTCAATGATGTCTGATGATGTGGAGAGTTTCAAAACCCAGTTCTGTATTTCCTTCTTGAAGGGAGCATTGTATCTATAAATACAGATATACAGTCTCAGACTGATTTTAAACACTACATCTGACCTCAATTGAGTATGATCAGAATTTACTGCACATACTGTAACACATGTAACACACCTGTTGCTAAGAAGTGATCCCAGGATCATGAGACTGTCTTCCATGGCTGTGACAATTTCTGCTGTCTCTACTCCATTAAGCATTAGCTCTCCCCTGCTTTTAAAGCTCTTGAAGCTGAACGAATGACTGGACCAAATATCCACCACCTGTGCCAGTTTGGCCTCAATATCCTTCTCCTTAACGGCTGAGATGCAGATGTCCTAGTGTCATAAAGTCAATAATTAGTCTGACACCAAGCAAGATGACACATTAATGTCTACTTTTCAATAAACTAAACTTTTGAGCTTCTATCACTAACCTCTATGTCTTCCTTATATTTGAGCAATGGTGCTTCCATTATGTTCTGAAGGGCGAATGTGTCCGACTCCACATCAAATTTGTGTTTTGTCAGTTCAGCAATGCGCTCCCAGTGCCTCTGCTTCATGGCTTTGTGGGCCATCATCTCAAGAAGAGGACAGGACTCACTGAAGTCATCAATCCTTTTCTTTAAATCCAAAAATGCTTGCCAGTCCTTCAGCCCTTTAGGAAGCTTTCTGTACCTAAACATGTATTTCAGACACCCAACAGGCTGAGTATTGACATGCTATACATGTAAGAACAGTAACAAATTTCTCACACTTACCTGTTCTGGAAGTCTGAAAGTTCTGCATTGATTTTCTCAATGTCAACTTCTGTCCACAGGATATCATAATATCCACTGATTTTGTTCATAACATTATCATAGAGGCCATACAGTTTCTGGAGAAGTCCAAGCTCTTTCCTAGTTTAAAAAACACACACAAAATTCCAAAATGGACTCGAGAAATGGACTCTGCTGGTTATTAATGTCATCATTATAAACATGGGCCATATACCGCACTTTCTGTAGAGCCTCATATTCTGTGACAGGTAGACCAAATAACTGTTCTCCAGAGGAGTATGTGATGAATTTCCTCCAGAGGTCATCAAACCATTCCTGAGATCATCAGTGAACATGAATAAACATTTTCTGGGCTTAGGTATCAAACTTGTGTATGAATAAAACAGATTATTTTCTAGACAGATAATAATATATAAAATAATAAAACAGATTATTCTCTACAGTGTAGAAACTGGCTTGACAACACTGGCTCCTCTTATTAGATTTGAAAGATGAATATGAATACATGTTTACAAGAGGATTTTTCATTTCAATATGACACTGCTGTCTCGATTTGATAGAGAAATAATGAGTGGAAGAAAATGAGCCTTAGATCAATATATAATTCATGAATTCATTCACTCATTCATTATTCTAGCCAATTATCCTAAAAGCCAAAGGATAGTCAAAACAGGCCTAAATAACTGTGTGCCTGTTACACCTGAAAGATTTGAACTCTGGTGCTGGCCTCTTTAGGTTTGATGCCTGGCACATTTGGACCTTCCTGTAATGAGAATGGGAATTATTAGCATCTAAATCTGTGACAACACAAATCAATAATCTTTTCCTATTTGGTCAAACATTCTCTAGTCAGATTACTAGTAGAAAGATTCTATCAACTGTCTCAGCTCAGCAAATGTAAAGCAGAATATACACTTCAAGCCAGAAGTTGGGGTCCACCCTCTGATTTTTAAAGAAATAAACAATATGCTGCTATTTCAAAATTTTATTACAAGAAAACATTAGGAACGCTCTGTGGTGGGCTGGCCTCAGAATAGGCTCTGGGTACTCGCGACCCTAGTGAGGAAAAAGCGGTTACAGAAAGTGAGTGAGTGAAAACATTAGAAATACTTAGAAATTAAAAATATATTAGAAATATATTAGGGGGTGTTGGTGCGTGCAGCAATCTACGTCTCGACTGTAGTTCGGGAGGGAAAAAGTGGCGTGGGGGACAAATCTAATGATTTTGAAAGTGGGGGGGGCACATCCCCCCGTTATAATGGTTCTGGCACTCATGCATCACTCTTTGGACTGGATATAATTTTGGTACAATTTTTAAAAATGTTTGAGGTCATAATCCTGCTGAGGAATGAAATTTTGTCCAGTGATCCGTAAACCGAAGGAACCAAAGATACGTTTCTTTTTTTTAATGATCAATACAAAGTGAATGTCAGTCACTAAAGACAGACCTGATGTGTCTCTTCAAAACCAAGCCTTTGTGGCTAAATAATGTGTTACTATGGAATATACCAGTAAAATTTGAAGGTGACCATTCTGTCAGACGTGAACACACCACAGAACACAGTGTGAACAGCATGAAATTCTTTCTCTGCATTTAACCCATTCACCAAGTGAACCAAAGGGCAGCCAGGTACACAGCGCCCGGGAAACAGTGTGTGGGGACCTTGCTCAAAGGAACCTAAGAGGTGCCACTAGCAGTCTTGGGATTTGTTTAAGTATTTTGAATGTTTTCCAAATAATAAATTTTTTTTAGCAGCGTATTGGTTTTTTGGGGGGTTTTTTCTATCTGATGGTGGGCCAAACTGAATTATGGTGTGCATAATACTGAACCCCAGTTCAAGACAGAAGTCAATATTATGTTTAAAAGTCTTTGAAAATGTTTTTATTCACCATTTCAAACTGATTAGTAAATGTCATCACGTCTTTGTGGAAAATGGTGACTGATTCCAAGAGATTTTGTTTGAACTTGGGCTGCACGCAGACTAGTTCATCCTGGACTGCTTTCTGTGTGGAAATTACATGTAAACACACACAATAAGGAACAAACCTGCCGAATATCTGACATGGTACGCTGTGTAAGGAAAAGTGCTTTTTGTCAAAAAAAAAAAGACACATCTGATACTACATACTGCTTTTGATTGCAACTTAATGAAGGAATATCTCAAGGTGTCTACGCTCTCAGCCTCTTCTTTGGACACCTCCACTTCAAATTTGTTCAGTAGGGCATATGCTTCCTAAAAATATGTTTTAAATTCAATCAATATTCACACCATGATCAAGGTTTGTGGAATACTGCATAGTTTCTAATTGTACATATCAACACGTATACTACACATTAGTCCACATCAGAGAAATAGGTTTTCATACCTCGATGGGCCCCAGAGTCATATCGATTTCTATTTCTGAGTTGCGGATATTAGACAGGGCCTCCATAGCAAATCGCACATCATCCAGGTCAGCAAGGGGTCTTGAGAGCTTTTTGAGATGATCACCGGTGAACGTCATAATGTCCATCATCTTCTTTTTGTACTCCTCTTTTAGATATTTACAGAACAGTGCTCGCCAAGCTTTAGCTTCCACATTTAGAGACATTTTAAGTGGTGCTACAGTACAGACAGGTAAAATATTAAAAAAAGGTTAATTGTTACCTATTATGATCAGCCATAAATCGACCAATATGTACACATAGTGTAAAACATTTTCTTTTATTTTTGTTATATTATTGTTTTCTTTATTATTTTACTTTGTCTTATTCTTGAGTGCCAAAGAATTCCTGTTAATTCTTTTAGATATATTAGGCACTTTAGGCACATTGGACAACAGCACTAAAACATTTAAATATATAGTATAATGGAGCAGTATTTCTTGGATCTGACCATTTATTTCCCTCACATTACTGAGTGGCTTGCAATTTAAAAACTGGTTAAATTGAGATATTTTTGTTTAATTTAATGACTTATTAAAAGTTTGATACCTGTTGACACCTCGATAGATCCTAAAATGATAACAGGCTTGATGTTGTCTATTTGTTCTCCAACTTTTACATAATGTAAAATTTCAGACTTTATCTGATAGAGGCAGGGGTTGCTCTTCATGAACTCCTAAAAGGAAAGAGAAACAGTCTTGAGAGACAATAAAACACTACAGCAGTGTCTTCAGTGTATCAGTTTAAGTACTAAAACGCAGTCACAGGTCAGACGGTTCTGAACCTTCTGATCTACTAAGCTTGAACTAACCAGTCTGTGAAACTACAGAATGACTTCAGCTGAAGCCTGCACATTTGTACGAGGCCACACTGAAGAGAAATGTGAAATTTAGGGCTATTGATGAATAGATTTTAAAAAATATAATTCAACTGCAAGGTCATCTGAACCCAGTAAGGGTCACTGTAGCTTCTACTTGTAAAGTGAAGTGGCCTGAGTACTGATAGTGGTGCAAAAACAGCACTTTTTGGATAAACAAAATTCTCACCTTGACTTTAGCACCTCTGTCCTCAGCCCAAATGAACTTGAAAGGCTGATATTGCTTGAGCACATCACTTGCTGGTGTTCTAAGAGAGTTTACTGCCGAAGTTAATGGCACTACAAGCTTACAGATATCCCTATGCTCAGCAACACTCTGGTAGAAGTTCTTCTGCTCCTGGTCTAGAAATTAAATAAATACTTTATTATCTTCTTGGACTTCAAATAAGATTATAATTTGTATGCCACAGAAAATCCTTCCTACCCACAGTCATCAGACTACATCTCCTCTCCCGTCACACACCCACACAATAATCTGTGCAATGACCTGTTGCTACTCAGATTGTGTGCTAAATCATCAGCACTATGTATAATTCTAACAATATCTTATTATTATTATGTGCAATAGTTTAGTATGTGCAAAAGTACTATCATGTGCAATATCACTGCTTACGTCACTATTACATGTAATAACAGTCTTGGTATCAAGTACAACCCCAAAGCACTATTTGTGTTACTCGTAAACATCTTCAGGAGTAATTTTATTTAATTATCTATAGTATTTATATCCACCTCTCTTACTGACCACAGCATTTTGTGTTTATAGCATGGTGTATTTAGTACTAAGTATTTGAGTATTCCTGAAGAGTTTTATTTTTAAAACATTTTTTTACCTGTATTATATTTTACATTGCTCTTGTCTTTGTGTCTCTGTGTGTCTGTGCAATCAGAGCATAAACAATTTCCTCCTGAATCAACCAAGTTTTCTGATTCTGATTCTGACTGTAAAAATATCCGGAGTAACACTTACATCCAGACTTTACAGATTCTGAGAGTTGATCTTGTCCCCATCTTGCCACACCACGGCTCACCTCTAACATCATGTTCACCATGCGATTAATAGCATGCTGTATTTCATCCAGGTTGGGTACTATTACCTTTAACAAAACAGAACAGAGAAAAGGGGATGCTGTGACTTTTGTATTATTGCTGATCATTTAACCCTCTGGCCCTCCTGTGGGACATTTTTGAAATGAAACTTCCCAAGGGTCTGGCGTTTTCTTTAAATTTTTTACTTCAACTCATTAAATATATCAATAATATACTCCATACATACAACTGTAACACTCGACTCCCTCGTGGACACTTTTAGCCAATTGAAACCCATGAAAACTACATTTTTAAAATTCTTGTTATTTGCACTGTTAAATCATACAATTTAGGTTAAAATGCTTCCATTCTAAACTCAACACTTCAGAAATGTAGTTTTTAGTGTTTTCTTCCAGATTATGTCATTTATCCATTTTTGGCCAAGCGAGCAATTTTATATAATAATCTTCGTTTCCAATAGGGGAGTATGATGCCTTATTGCACGCCAGTGGAACAAATGAATGACACAATTTGACTTGGGTGTGACCTTGAGGATGTCAGATAATGGTTTTGTGTTTGTGCATGAAAAACAAATTCAGTGGTGTTGTTAATCAGTTACATATTTCAGACTTATTCCATTTTTGGCCCCAGCAGCACTGAGAATAGAGAAAATGACAATTTTTTGGGTTGATTACTAACAAGTGCATTGTGCAAACAAACTGGTATTTGAAGGATTTAAAAAAAACAAAGGAATAGATATGTGATACTTATGACAAGAACTGATGTTAGTTAAAAACTTTATGTAGGAAAAATAGCAAAAAAGTATATAACAATATATAAGAATTATATATAAATATATGGCCATTATATAAAATATTATAGAAAATTGCTCGCTTGGCCAAAAATGGATAAATGACATAATCTGGAAGAAAACACTAAAAACTACATTTCTGAAGTGTTGAGTTTATAATGAAAGCATTTTAACCTAAATTGTATGATTTAACAGTGTAAATAACAAGGAATTAAAAAATGTTTTAATGGGTTTCAATAATTGGCCAAAAAAGTGTCCACGAGGAAGCTGAATGTATAGTAAAAATAAAACAGTTAAAAAAAAAAAACAGTTAAGCTGTCTTGAAAATGTGACAGAATAATTAAAGATCGTTTTACCACATGGGGTATGGCCAGGTGAACTTCAGACTTTATAAGTCTGGTTATTTCATCCGACGTACCCAGTTTACTCTTTCTGGTTGTCAAACTGAAAAACAAAATGAAGATTTCAGAGATATTTTTTTCTTGAATAAAACTTGCAATAAGTCTTCTTACTTGGAAACAAAGACTCTTTTCTTAAGCATGTCCAAAGACAAACACGTTGCTGTAACCAAAGCTTCCTGGAGTTTGGTGCTGAAGCAAGAATATATTTCTTTGCATTCCTAAAAAAAACAAACAATCATTTGATGAGTCAGGAAAATATTTCATTTCAGGGGTCAATATATTTTATGGCAATATGAAAACAGCTTTACCTTTTCAAACTCATCATCGTTTTTGGCTTTACTTGACTCTGAATAGAATTCGGCATCATCATCTGGATCTTCAGAGAATACAACACGTCTGCGTTCTAGAAAACAGAAGACTACTGAGATTTCTTCTTTACCTTTTTTATGAGTGATATGCATTGTTCTTCTTCAATTACCTGCAACAGCAGGCTTTATATCAGGGGTCTTCTTTTCTTTCGATTCATAAAAAGTACTAAAGATGGAAATCAGCTCCTTCACCGCCCCTTTAATATGCTGACTCTTGTGGTCCAGAATCTCTGCCCAATGTTTAGATTGATTCTAAATGAGAACAAAATGTAAAAAGCAAAATATAATACAGAAAATGTTCAAGAATATTCTGCATAACTGTCCAAGATATGAAATTTCAGAATATGTTGTATCTAGAAATGCTTAGAACAGATACAACAAAACATTTCACTCATAAACAACTTACAGTGGTCCTAAAGAAAACTAGGTAAAACCTGTATATTACCTTGCTGGTGTTTATTAGGTCATGTAGAGTTAAAGGTCTATCTTCTGGCAAGTCAATAAGTGCAATCTCTGAGATGTCTTGAAGTTCAGCTTCAATGTGTACCTCACAAATGTCTCTCACCTAAAAGGTGAATAAAGATTTTCAGTTTTAATACCAGCATACCATCTATTCCTTTGAGCAAAGTCAAGAATGCACCTTCTTCAAAACTTGATCCAGATCAGACATGGCTGCATCAATTCTACTGAAGAATTTATCCACGAGCAGGGATGACCAGTTGAGTAACACCAGCCCATCGCGAAGCACAACATCTACCTATTACACCAACACATGAAACATGTATTGATTATTAAATTAAGACATCTATAGGGTGTGATGGAAATCATACTTCTAGTAATTTATTTTTGTACATATACTGTACTGTGCAAACTCTTAGGTACCTATGAAATGAGCAATGAGGTTTTTCCACAAAAATATTACTACTAAACAAAAAAGGATAAATACAAGTAACATTCTTCAGTAAATAGCTGTATTATGTTCAGTATATTAGTGTGTTCCTTGTGGAAGCCCAGTATTACTGTAGCTTCATCAGAAACCTGGTTTGACTCGATCAGTCCTTCATTAAATGAAATCAGGAGCTGCTGATGGAGTTTCACAATCCAAACAACGGCTGGAGGAACCGAGGAGGAATCTGGAACCCAACCTGTGTTCTCCTCACCAGCTCACACAGTATCAACTACTTTTTCAAACAAAACACAGGGTTCTTGCAGTTTTCAGTGAGTTAAATGTAAGACCTTTTTAAGACCTTTTAAGACCACTATGAGTAAAATTACCAACCATCGAATGATACAAGAAATTCTCAAAACATTCAATTTTTATTCATTCAGTATTAAAACAGATAATCAAAATACTTCAAATGAGAGAACTTGACATACATATTCCCAACACAACACTAGCCTAGTACATGCCGAAGAGTTCATCCCCTTTAGCACCGATTTCAGTTTCAAGGACTGTCAGTTCGGCAAGTTTTTCTCTTTACGCCCTTCTCAGGGCACTGGACTTGGAGAGAACTGAGCCATCTTGGAGCCAGCCAACTCTTCTTGGGAATGAACTGAGGTAAGAATTTTAAGACTTGGGTAAATTAAATTTCAGAACTAGAATGAAATTCTGGGCGTTTTAAGACATTTTAAGGCCTTAAATTTAACTTTCTGAATTTTAGACTTTTTAATGTCTGCACAGTTTGAACAGGTGCCCAAGTATGCCTTATCACTTAAATACCACTGAAAACTGCTTTCTTACCTTTTTTATTTTAGATGCCATCATGTTTTTGAACACAGCTGGGATGTTCTCCAGGGTGGCTTCATAGTTGCTGAGAATCGTCTGTAAAATAAAAGAATAAAAATCTCTGATCAGATCTTGCAAAAACTTAACAAATATAGAAAAACATCTGTAAATAAAAGTAACTAAAGATAAGGCTACAAATCACCTCTAAACGTAATGAAGTGGCTTTCAACGATCCTTCACTCTTGACCATACGCAAGGCCTGCTCAGGAACTTCCAGACCCATTTTCATCATGCACTTTGTCTCACGCACAATCTCATTTATTTTAGGGTCAAAATTCACAAGCAATTTTCCTGTGTCAGGGTGCCGAACAAGCAGGGAAGCTTGCAGAGCTGTAAAAAAAGTTCAGCCAAGAGCATGAACATTACTTTTTATACTTTAAGATGTACCTAAACGAAGCAGCTAAGACACTCACCATATGGCATCTGTGGGCCCTCCTTCATCCAAGCTTTATAGTAAAGAAGCTCAAATCTGACAAATGTAGATGCAGTTCTGTTGTACCTCCGCACAACATTCTTACCCTCAGGGGTAGACAGAATGTTGGTTTTTTTCTGTTAAACAGATGGATTAATTACGTATATAAATTTCTTATTGGGTGCTAAATCATTATAGTTACATGCAATATCTTTTTTATTATGTGCAATATCACTACATATATCACCAGTTATATGCAATAGTTTATGTGCATTAGTCTTTTCATGTGCAGTATCACTACTTATGTCACTATAACATGTAGTGACAGACTCAGACAACTCCAAACCACTATTTGCGTTACTAGTAAACTACTAGCAGTAATTTATTTATTTATCTATAGTATTAATATGTACCTCTCTTATTGACCACAATGTTTTGTACATAGTATAGTGTGCAGACTATTTTCAGAGTCTATTCATATAAAACTGTCATATCTGAAAAATCATGGCTAGTTTTGCTTGACAGAATGAAACCCATAATCCTTTTTTATGCTCACATATTCATAGTTTCAGAAATGTCCAGAATTCATATTGAGATACATTTCACATGTATTTCCACATCAAATTCAGTGTAAACCTCCTATTTGGTAGCCTAATTGTAATAAACTCCATCACCTCAAAGTAAGTTATGGGCTCCTCTATTCTCCTGTACAACTGCCTGACCCAAGCGATTCTTCCAGCCACTGGGGGCATGTTTCTGGCAAGAGGAGGATCCTCTCTGTGGGCCTGGTAAAGCTAGAGACATAAACACAACAATGTTGTATATTCTGCATTTCAGTGAAACAACTCTATAAAATACTTAACGCTCAGAGTGTATCAGTAATACAAACAGTGTAAACCAGTGTAGAACCGGTGTTTACCCTCAGAACTCAGAGTGTATCAGTAAACTCTGTTTTCAGTAAATATAACCGGTGTAAAACAGTCTAGAATCAGTGTTTACCCTCAGAACTCAGAGTGTATCAGTAAACTCTGATTTCAGTAAATATAACCGGTGTAAAACAGTCTAG
>JBBPCX010000160.1:2551925-2563965 GCA_037974365.1 Hydrocynus forskahlii
AAACAACAGTCCATCATTACCTTATTACAAAACATATTCTGGTTTGTTTAACTCTTTTTTTGTTTACTGCATAATTCTGTGTGTTCTTTCATCATTTTGTTTGTTTTCGATATTAATCTACAGTGTAGAAAATAATAAAAACAAAGGCAAAACATTGCATGAGAAGGTGTGTCCAAACTTTTGACTGGTAGTGTATATCCACATCATAAATACAAGGACGGGTCATTGCATCGGTACACTCTTACTAAATCGACACCAAATGCGATGTGTTCCATATTGCTGAGCACAGAATTGTTCTTGTAGACTTCCTCTTTCTCACCTACATCCACACGAACATTGCACTGAGCTCTGGTGCTTCTTAAAAACAGAGCTTCAGCCAATCACACGTTAGCAATAAACGACAAAGGTAAGCATATAACAATACTAGGTGAGGAAGGCGGTACTAACAGTAAAGAAACAGAACTTTTAACTGTTGATGTTCCCAATGCTGACAAATTTATTTGAATTTTTGTTTAAAATTATTGCCAGGGACAATTCAGAAGTCATGTGGTCGGATGTGTTACTGCCGTCCCTACACAATTCGACACCCTTGCTTTGAACTTGAGCTCATCCTGTTATATTTTCTAGGTTCGCACTTCATCCGGTTATTATAAGATGAACGTGTGTGGAGCCGTGAAGGATAAAGGCTGTAAGAACAGTCCCGTGTGTCTGGTGTCCGGTGATTCTAGCTCCTCCTTTGGCATCAGCAAGGCCATGAGTCTGAACTACAGCTGGGAGCAGCAGGCTGTGATCATGCAGTACGGCGGCGGAGACTCCTGCCCTTCAGGTCAGTCCTGCATCTGCACAGCAGCCCTGATTCATGCACTCTTTTACATTCAGAGACCTCTGAAGCTGTGCGACATTTTTGGAGTCTCCAACATGCACTGTTGGATCTAAAGCAGATCTTAGCTGGTCTTGCTAGTGGGGAAAAATGAATGCAGTTTTATACTTGGCATTCATAGACAGAAACAGCTAATCTGGATGATAATAAGGAAAAAAATGTGTGATTTAACTGGATATTCAAGAAATATGGCATTTGTTCACATGCGGATAAAAACAACAACAGATTAGAAAGGCACGTTTTAATGAAGTTAAGACGCATGTGTGGTGCAGCTGGTGTGAACCGGTGATATGTTGTATCAGAATTAGAAAAGCTTTAGAAACACATTTGGTGCAAATTGGCATTTTGTGTGTACATTTTTTTTAAACATGCATTTTATTGTCCACTAGTTTTTGTGGGGTTTTTTCTCTATTGACTTCGTAATACAAATATTGTGGTGGTCAACTAAAAAAGTGATGTAACTTTTTCATCTTATGCATCTTTAACCATGCATATGCTGCACTTTAGTAGATTATAATTTTAAGATGATTTTAATAGTAAAGGATTGATTATTAATCACAGTATCAGCCACAGTATTTCCACCACCAGTCAAAACTTTTTGCACACACGGAGATTTTCTACATTTGCACATTACTCACTTAATAGTTACTAAAAATACACTCAGTACTCTTTGCTAACAAATACATTTACAGTATGTTCATCAGTACATTAGCCCAAAAATGTAATGTTTTTAAATTCATCACTACTAACCCATAAAAAGCTACCTAATAAAATAATAATCGTTTTATAATAATGTAATAATGTAATTAAACAGTTTTCTGGATATAGCCTTAACCATATTTAATGAGCTATTAAGTGACAGTCATTGGGATGAAACAGTGAAATAAATGGATAACTGGGAATGCCTGTGGTGTGCAGAAAAGTTTGACTGGTAGTATAGATACTGGTGCATCTTTAGTTTCATGAGAGTGTGGAGTGTGTGTATTGAATCCCGCCTCTCTCTTCTCAGTGACGACAGCGGGAGACGTGTGTGTGTTTCCTTTTATCTATTTGGGCAAGTCCTATACCGAGTGCACGGTCGAGGGCAGAAACGACGGCAGAAAGTGGTGCGCCACCACCGCCAATTACGACAGAGACCGGGAATGGGGCTTCTGTTCCAATGGTGAGACGTGATGCGCTCAGTTAAATCTGCTTGTCTTTCTTCTCCCACTGCCCTCGGAGCTTCAGATCTTCACCAAGCAGTCTTAAACATTTCTTTTTTAAACAAAACTTTTTGGGGGCGTCTGTGAATCTTGTGTATCACCAGTGAAAATCCAGGGAGAGGTTTGACTTGCTTGGAGATGTCCTTTCATAATCTTTCAACATGCAGTGCATTACAAGACAAATGCTTGTGTTTTTCAGGTACTGCAAAGAGGCAGTCATCCATCTTCTTCGTTTGTGACCGCACAGCGGGCCGCGGGAGCCCTCAGCTGTTAGAGGAGACACAGGGCTGTTCCAGCACCTTCAACTGGCCCACCAGTGTCGTCTGCCCACCAAAGAAAATGGAGTGCAGACTGGTGAGCCAACACCAGACCTACGACCTGCGCACACTCTCCTCCCTCACCGAGCCGTGGAAGTTCAGCGGTAGTGACAAGAACGATGCGTGAGTAAACACCTTCCTGCACCTGCATAGTACAATGTAAAGTCCTTTTTTTGTTTTCCCCAATGGCTGTCATTGATCTATTTTAAAATGCGATAAAACCAATAGGGGTTTGTTTTGGTAGTAGCCTAGTGGGTTAAACACTTGCTTGTGAATCTGATGACCACAAGGTTGCTGGTTCAAACCTCCCCCACACCTTCAACCATTGTGTCCTTGAGCAAGACACTTAACTCTCAGAGTCTTCAGGGCGACTGTCCCTGTAGTCAAACTAATGACTGGAAGACTGTCCCTTGAAACTAATGATTGTAAGACTGTCCCTGTGACTAATGACTGTAAGTCGCTCTGGATAAGGGCGTCCGCCAAATGTCACTTTACACCTTTAACACCTTTAGACCTTTAACAGCACATTTCCAGTGGTACCTGTTATAATTTTAATTCCGTTGCTGTTTTGATCTCCTTTTTAGCAGTACAAAACTCGTCAAATGCAAAAATAGAATGCCCACCTGATGCTAGCTTATTTTAATATAATTATAATAACTGAAATTATGGAACGTTTGTTGAGTATTGAAATATTTGCCAAATTGTTTGGCCTATGTGTTTACTGTGGAAGGGTTCTATTGAAATGAACAGTTGAAGACCCCCATATCCCATGTATTTCTGGGAATATATAATAAACCAGTGATTCTAGTTTAGGATAGACATTATACTATGTGAACTATATGATACTATATGTTCTATAGGTACTATATGAACCTGTGCCAGGGGATCCATGGGGGCCTGACGGACTGTCCGGATGGAGCCGCGATTTGCCGCAGACTCAGTAGTGGGAAGACTGAGACTCTGGGACGGGTACACACTCAGACCATGGGATCAGTCGGTTAGTGCACCCCTACACTACACTCTCCCTTTGTACTCATATAACAAAAAGCAGACAAAAAACGATTTCCTCTGCCTGTCCCCCCAGGTTTAAAGATCCAGGTGAATTACACTCTGGGAGATGCTGTGTGTGAGAATTCTCTCAAGGCCAAAACCATTGTGCAGCTGACGTGTGGCACCACTGTGGGCCATCCAAGACTCCTACGGTGAGTCCAGCAAAGTGGAACAGTTCCAGAAAGTAAAACGAGATTTCAGTGTTTCTGTCGGCCTCTCTACTTGATGAAGCCACGTCCAGAAGCATGTTCGTTGTAGAACTTAACTCCTAAACTAGTCTGAATAAGTCATTTTCTGGAAAAAAAAAAATGCAAACTGCATACTGAATGAATGAATGCACATAATGACTGAAATTATTACGTGTCAATTTACACTTCGCAAATTACTGTCTCCAAGCTGAGATGAAAAAAAGACTAGACTTTAATGTTAAGTATCATACCAGTAGCTTTTATGTAGACTTTACTGTCTTTCACTTTAAATTGCAAACCACATGACTTTTTATGGTTTTATTCTGGGTTTAATTGAATACAGCAGTGGCTAAATACACGTGGTGCTTATAAGAAATTGAACAGTGCTAAGAATTGCTGGTCCACACCAAATGAAATTTCCGTTTCATTTGGTGTGGAATCCAAATGCCAGTGTCTACACCTTCTTTAAAAAGTAGTGCTTTCGTTTTTTTTGACACTGCATGGAGTGCAAGGGCACATCAGTGGCCTTTACCCTCAGTGTGCAGTATAGTTGACTTATAAATCAAAAGGATACTTTGTTCTTTTAAGTTTCTGCATCTTAACTGTTGATTTACTCACTAAAGGGATGCTTAACCAAGTGTTGGCAGTTAACCGTTTTATTTTGGCATAAAAAGGATCTTTTTCCTTTGTCCCACTACGTTACACCTTTGTGAAATGTTGTGAACTTTAGTTTTCAGCCTCATCAGCTTCACCCAGTTCACTATTTTATCTTTTTTTCTTTTTTCCGTTTATCAATATTCTCTCGTTACAATACCCTGATGGAAACCTCCCACCCTCTATGACAAATCCGGACTCCCTGCAGGAATGTGGAAATGATACTCAGCATAACTTTCAGCGAGTAACTTTAGCTTAAAAAATACAGGAACCCCCCGCTTTAACGTGGAACAGCAGTCATGGTTTCAGTCCATCGCGGATTTTCATACCTCCTGCCTCTGAGTGCAGCTGACTGTGACATGCTGAGTTGTTCGTGTCTGGATGCGGCAGTTAGCAAGGCAACCAGACACCTGAACGGAATGAAGCTCCGCTGCTCAGCGCCACCCCAAACATAAACAACCAGCACGAGGACGAGGGGGCGTGGCGCACGAGTTCCAGATGTCACAGTCAGCTGTACTCAGAGGTGGGAGGTTTGAAACTAGCCAACCCAAGAACATTATTTATTTCTCCTTGCTGCTGATTGGCTTCTGCCCTGTGATGCTGCTATCCAGAATTTCCCCCGTGGAGCGTCTCGAGTGTTCTCATGTTTTTCGTTTTGTTCTTCTTAAAGCCCTGTATTTTAATTACTGTAAATTAAATTAATTTATTTGTATTTACTTGCTTATACCAAAGAAAACGCCCGTGCATGAATTACAGTCCAGTCTATACAGGGGTAACATCGGTATTTACATTCTAGCACTGCAGGAGTTCAATGTAAACTGTACAGTACGAATGCATTTTCTTTAAGGGTAATGGGTTTAAAATGCAATTAAAGTGTCTTGGGAGCAGATTTGGTGGCATATTTAGGGTTTACACTATGAAAATAGGCTTTTTTTTTGTTTTTTGTTTTTTGTTTTTTTTTAAACCACATCATAGTTAAACTTTCAGTCTGACTCTTAAGCAGCCCTTTAAGTTCAGTGTTTGTTTTCTGAGATGTGTGTGTGTGTTTCTGTAGTGAAGACAAGGCTGCATGTGAGTTCTGGGTGGAGTGGGAGACTCGTGCAGCCTGTGCAGTGAAACAGCGTGAAGTGGAGATTGAGAACGGCACCATCAAAGTTCCTGAGACGGGAGCCATCGTCAGCCTGGGAGCCCTCTACTTCAGGTCCTTACTGCTCATAACAGCATCATCAGTAATGTTCAATAATGACATAAACCTTCATATTGTACAGTAAAGGGGGCTGTTAGGCAGAGTCACCCCCCTCTTACTTGGGTGAAATACCTGTAACCCACTGCCTTTATAAGTTCAAATGTTTAATAAATAATTTACTTTATTAACAAGAACGAAACAGTTCTTCCAAGCACTGTAGTTTGCATAAAGTAGGCTCTAATGACTAAAGTGACAAAATGGTCAAAGATTAATCTGCAAGCAGCATAATGGTAATAGTAATGTGGCAGATTAAAGCAACTGAATTCAACTCAAAATTGACACCACAAACGTGTATTGAACTAATGTCTTGGCCTTCCCCCTCTTTGCTTCTTTCACTTCTAGCCTCCACAAAGCCACCGGAGACATCCGACCCAATGGTGACCGCTACGTCTACCACATCCAGCTGTCCGGCATCAAAAACAACTCTGTGGCACAGTGCCAGTGCCAGGGAGCTAATATCTGCCAGGTGAAGAGAGACGCCTCGTACTGCAGGAAGATTGGCTCCTCCACCAAGGCCAAGTACTACATCAAAGGTGAGAGGCAGGTCACAGAGCGGCTCAAAAGACATCAGTATAGAAAATTAACTGCGGTCCTTCGGAGGTAAAGCACCGCTGCGTGAAGATACAGCTGTGGGAAGCAGAGCTGTAGAACTGGACTCATTCTTTTGTCTTTTGTCTCTGACTCATCTTGGATTGGCTGTTTTTTGGACTCTGACTTTTCTCGGCCTTGGCCATTTGTCACAGTACCCTGATGACAAAAGGCCTTATATTGTTTTTTATTTTTTGTAGACATTAGGAAATGGGAATAACCAGCGGGTGGTTCGGTGGTTTTGTGTTGCCCCTGTGATTGGAAGGTTGTGGGTTCGAATCACAGGATTGTCAGTGGCACCACTGAGGTGTTCTTGAGGAAGGTACCGTCCCCATACACTGCTCCCCGGGTGCTGTGTTCCCGGCTGCTCGCTGCCTCAGTTGGTGAATGGGTTAAATGCAGAGAGAATTTCACACTGTTCACACTGTGTGGTGTGTTCACGTGTGACAGTGAGCGGCCACTTTATACTTTACATCTCATGGTTAAATTTTCTACACTGTTATCAGCCATGGATGTGTACATGGTGTAAAGCAGTTACAGCACTACATTTTAGTCTTAGTGGCTGTTCTCAGTCCCCTCCCACTCCCTCATTGAAGTGCTGGTACCATGCTTCCAACTTTGTGGACCCAGTTTTGGGAGGAATCTTTTCTATTGCAGCATGACTGTGTCCCAGTGCACAAAGCGAGCTCCATAAAGACGTAGCTGGAGGAGTTCAGTGTGGAAGAACTTGACTGGCGCCATCCAGCACCTTTGGGATGAACTGGAACGGAGATTGTGATCCAGACCTTCTCGTCCAACATCAGTGTCTGACCTCATAAATGCTCTACAGAATGAATGGGCACAAATTCCCACAGAAACTCCAAAATCTTGTAGAAAGCACTCCAGGAAGAGGAAGCTGTTTTAGTTGCATAGGGGGACCAACTCCATAATAAAATCTATGTGTTTGATAGCAATGTCATTAAAATCCATGTTAGTTTAATGGTCAGGCGTCCCAATACTTTAGTCCAAATAGGGTCGGTTTCCCGGACAGGGATTAAGCCTAGTCCTGGATTAAGTAATGCTGTGAATAGAGATTTTCCATTGAAAAGGAAAGTGTAGTCCAAGACTAGTCTTAATCCCTGTCAGGGAAACCAACCCATAATGTATATGGCATTCAAAAAGTCAAAGTAAAACCTTGTCATCTCAGCAGATGATGTGGCTCCAGATATTACAGAGAAGAAAAAGACCCATAAAATACACATATAAACAAACTATAAACTCTGTGTGTTCGTAGGGGACAGCCTGGATGTGCTGGTGCCGTCTGAGTCTGTGTGCGGCCGGGACAAATCCAAAACAGTCTCATCGGCCATCCTGTTTCACTGCAACCCTGCGGCCGGAGAGGGCATCCCCGAGTTCCTCCTGGAGTCTGACGGCTGCCAGTACCTGTTTGTCTGGCACACGTCTGCTGTCTGTGACCTTTTGTAAGTAACAGACAACTTTTCAACAAAACAAATGCAGGCCTGTAGAAAAGCAACAGACCAGCTTACACCTACACTGGGTCTCTTTTCAGAATCAGAAAACAATATAAAATATAGTATTAATTAAAAATGAAACTCTCTAGAAAATACAACAACAATGCTTTGTACTAAAAAAATAACTATACACAAACCACTGTGGTCAGTAAGAGACGTGCAAATAATTACATCTCTGTTCTGTGGTTTGAATGTTTTATCTTTCCAGTGTTATGCTTATGTTAGATGTAGCTACTATGAAAAGTGCTGCATGTTATTTTGTAGCAGTATTACTACGTTTCATTTTTGTTTAGCAATAAAAATGTAAATACCATTTAGTTTGTACTGGTTTCAAACATGCCTTATCTTTCATGCATTGCAGTATATTATTATGGGCTTTGAATCAATCATTATCATCCCTGTGGGGTCTGGTCAGTTTTTACAGAATGGTTTGCGTCACTGGTTCTGCTCCACTTGCTCAGTGCTTTTTTTTCTTGTTGTCTTAATTTTTTATGTATTCATTTTGTAGCTCCACGAATCAGCAGATTGACGATAACAGTAAGGACACTGCTGGGCTGTCAGGGCGGAGCCAGGCTCTGGGGGCGGTGCTTAGCCTGCTGCTGGTGGTGCTCACCATCTGTCTGTTTATTCTACTGCTTCACAAGCGAGAGAGAAGGTAAAATACACACACACACACACACACACACACACACACACACACACACTCCCCCATTTAATGTTAACATTTACCTAAACAATAAAACATCTCATTTTTCTGTGGTTATTTGATGCTGTATTTATGGCTCTGTTTTAGGGGTCTTTTTATACAGAAAGTGACCAGCTGCTGCAAGAGAGGGAATCCAGTGTCGTATAAATACTCCAAGGTAACACATGCAATCACAGATATGTGCGGATAAAAATATCTGTAGATGTTTAGAGAAGCTTGGTGTACCCAGACATTTAACTGACAGTTGATATTCAGTGCTAAATGGAGTTTCGGAGTCGATCAGCTTTGTGTGTGTCAGGTGAACACGGATGAAAATGGCTGTGAGGACGAGATGGAGTGGTTGATGGAGGAAGTGGAGGCTCCAGCACGAGGTCTGCAGGAAAATGGCCACGTCACCACCAAGCCGGTCAGCGCTGACGCCCTGCGCTCCTTCTCCCTGGACGAGCAGGACAGCGAGGACGAGGTGCTGACCGTACCGGGGGTCCGGATCCACTCGGGCCGAGCCTTGGCCCCCTCCTCTCGGCTCCAGGCCTCCCGGCGGAGGGCCGAGAGTGACGAGGATCTGGTGGGGCTTCTGGAGGACACGGGGAGCAGGAGCACATCCAAGTCTGGAGCCAAGCACCAGAGGAAAGCACAGCCAGACCCCGAGGACAGCGACGAGGACCTCCTCAGAGTCTAAGGACACTCCTCCACCCCCTGTGTTGAACTTCTGAGTGTCCCTCCAACATCGCTCCAACCTTTTGCTCCTTCAGTTTGTCCTTTTTTTCTGGTTTTCTAAAGGGAAAAATCTATTTATCTGTTTACTGTACAGTGTTTGAAGAGCAGATTGATTCACGCGTCCACTCGATATCGATGCCTTTGTGATGAAAATATTTTTCATCATTTGGTCGTGTATTGTTTCTGTGTATGTTTTGTTTTTTGGGTTGAACTGAACTGATTTCATGTACTGATGTTATTCTATGTGGCGTTTCAAACTCCAACAGACACACAAGATGATTTGTGATTTCATTGAAAGATTTGGGTGAGTTTTTCTTTTTTGGTCTCCTTTCTTGACTAGTGACAAATATGGAAAGTCCTGCATGAGGGGTATGGAAACAGCCTCCTGAAACAGTACTTTACATATTTTTGCCACATAAGGCCATGAAGAAACATATTAGCGTTTTCCAGATGACTTTTTTCCCATCGAAATTGTAGAAATGTGCTTTGCCTCACAGCACTTGCCTCACAGACGAAGCTGGTTCAGATCCATGCTTCATATTTACAGTGGCCAAGGGCAGATTCCCTTAAAGCGTAGCTATTTATTGAGTAAAGGGATGTTTCCTGCATCGCTTTAGCTTCTGTTTTGCCAAATAATCAAGCTTTATATATCCCTTACCGAGAACATACACAGTGTATGAGTTTTAGTGCCATGAGGTTTGGCATCGGACACTTTGTGCAGCTTCCCTCCGCCAACTCTTCGAGTGCAAAAGTGTCCTGGTCTTTAGTTGAACTTATTACAATCACAGTGTGATGATTTATCAGGTATTGTTTTTTGATTGTTAAATTAATCTTTTTTGCACAGAATGGGTAGCTGGGTATGTAAGACCTCACATACCCATGTAGATGCATACGATGACCTTACGGCGGGTGTGATGCACTTTGATCTTTTTTTTGTTCACTGGAAGAGTGTTAGTTAAGTGATGGTGACTCAGGAAATGTTTTTTTGGCTGAAGCGCTTGGTCACCTCTGCTGTATCTGGTCTTGGCTCTGATGCATGTGTATTTTCCAGACTTAACCTGCTTTCTGATATTAAGCACATTTTACCACTTTCTGAGCTGATATTTTAAAACCATTAAAAAGATTGAGGGAGAAATCTGCTTGATGTGTTTCAAGATCTGGTGGATTTGTGAGGTACGACGCATTCAGTTTTCATAAGCCAACCATAAAAAACACCCTCCAGTGTTGAATTAGCATGAAATAGCCCATTTTGACATTATTAGTGCATTTTCCATGTTTCATTCCACATCTAGGTGTCTGTCCTGAAGGCGTGGCTCATGTTTGGGATTTTCAGACTCTTGAAGACGCTCTCTGTCTCTCCACCAATCAGAAGGTAGACTCTGTGACTGATGACTGTTGGTGTTACTAACTCTTCTCTGTGCTCCTTCAGAATCGTCTGCCACTGCTGTTGTGTGCGTTTAAGTTCGGTACGGTCTTTTTTTAAATCATTTCTGGGTGATCCCGAGCCTCTTCCTGATGTACTTTACTTTTTTAATGACTGAGGCTCTGGCTCCTCCAAGATTATTGTTTCGGACTCTGTCAGACGCTTTACTGCTTTTTGTGTTTTTTTTTTTTGTATTTAAAATGTTGATGCTGAAACATTATTGCATTATTTCAGTAAAAGAGATTAAAAGTAAAAGCTATTAAAAGCCCATGTTGTCGTCTCTTAATGTTTTTAAGTATGAATTTGGCCCATTTGCTGTCATTTTTCCGATTATTTTCTGTGTTTGAGATCAGTGCCAAAAACAGAATCCTCTTATTCAGGTGACACATGTAAATGGTTAAATTGGGTTCAGGGAGCACTTTTACTACTCTGTGCTGTTCTTTTATTCAACAAAGTTTAAGCTTCCACTCGCATGGCATAAGTATTTCCTCCTTCATCCACTTCAGAGTTAAGAACAGTGGCAAAATTACTGGAAGAAGTAGTTGTTGTTTGCTTACGTCTGGCCAATTGAAGGAGTTATTATTTTTGTTAACTGCTGTGAGGGCAGGTCATTGGCCCAAATGTGAGTATAACATGGCATAACATGGAATTCCACCAGTTTTTAAAAAAGGTTATTGAGCTAAGAACAGAATAGATGAGTGTTCAAATGTAAAATTATTTATTACACAGATATTTGTCAACTCAGATTTCTTTACAGCAGTGATTTTATTTACTATTCAAAGCTTATGGAAATTACACATTCTTTTTAATAAATAAATCTGAAAAAACGACTTATTTTGCTGTGCAACACCCTGCATGTATCTCTCTGCCAGAAATGGATAAAAACACATTTTACATTTACGGCAACTTCCACTCCCTAAGTACAGGGGGCAGTCTCCCTGGAGCAACTTGGGGTTGAGGGTCTTGCTCAGGAACCCAGTGGTGGTGTGCTAAAGGTAGGATTTTAACCCATGACCTCTTGGTCCAGAAGCAAGTATCCTAACCACTAGCCCACCCACTGTCTTAGGCCAAAATAAACATGAAAGGCAGAGTATTAGTACTAACATATAACACTTGCTTGTGATGTAGCTTTTAGAGGCGTTAAACACTTCCAAATATCAGGAAAAAAAATATTGTTCACATCTTTATTTTTGTTTGGAAATTGTGATAAATTGAATTTCCTTTTAAACGTCCAGTAAAACAACCCAAACAAATTAAGCTTGTAATAAATAATGGGGTTGCAAATGTCTGATGAACTTTATGGCATCACTGTTTAGTCTGAGGTAAGACAGTTTTATATAAAGGGCTGTTTTTATTTAATGAGTGAAACCTGACACTGTCTAATACAGTATGTATTGGTGAACTTCATGAAAGACTGAAGAGAATTTAAACAAGAACATTCGCTATACCGCACAACCACAACTCTTGTATTGCTTTATATTCTTATGTTACTGATGTACTGATGGATCCAGTTTTCACTGTTGCAACATTAGGTTCAGCTCCACTTATTATTATATAT
>JBBPCX010000160.1:2564065-2580613 GCA_037974365.1 Hydrocynus forskahlii
GGCAGACACACGCGCGCACACACACACACACACACACACACACACACACACACACATACACACACGCACATCCCCACACACACATACACACACACACACACACACACACACACACAGTTTTCAGAGTCTCTGGTCTAGATTAATCTAGATGCTGTAAACAATCTAAATGGGAAACACACCCCATGTTTGCAATACTGGGAATTTAAAGGAGGAAGATGTTCCCCATTTTGACTGATCTTGAGCAATTCACCTGTCAAACTACTGCAGTTCTGCGAGTGACACATTGCATCACAGATCTGAGTAGCTTTCCCATAAGCGTTGCAACAGTCCACTGAAAAGTATGAATCACTGCAGTAGAGCAAGGACTGGAAACTCTCCCAGTAGTTAATATAAAAGTTTCTTATAAAAATTGAGGATTCCGCCAGACAGCGACGATATTTTAAAAAAGTATTTCAGGTGATGTTTATGTTTATAACGGTAGATAGTAAACATTATTAACATAAACATGCCAGCAAATCACAATTTAAAGCCCTACAGCACAGCCATAACCAGTTATCTTACAATAAGGACCACATATATTTTCTGTAATATCTGAGAAGGTCAGAGGCAGCTGTGAAGAGCAGCAAAATAGACAAGCTTCTCACTGTCTATAAAAGAGGCCTTGGATGAAAATGTTACAGAAATGTCACTCTGAACTTGGCTTAGAAATATGTTTCAGTTGAAATGCAGAGTGGATAGAAAAGCTCTGTATGAGTGCTGACCCATGTAAAGTTCAGAGAGTCAATTATAATGAAAAAAATGCCAGTGGAATATGCCCATCATCAGCACTCAATTTTAGGTAGGGTGCAGGGGGAGGTCATCCCCGGGCAAAATCAATAAATACATTTACGGCATTTAGCAGACTAACTACAGGGGGCAGTCTCCCTGGAGCAACTTGGGGTTAAGAGTCTTGCTCAGGAATCCAGTGGTGGTATGCTGTAGATAGGATTCGCACCCATGACCTTTTGGTCCAGAGGCAAGAACCCTACCCACTAGGTCACCACCACCCCATTTAAAATACCCTTTGTGGAACTGACACCCCCTTTTCCATCACCTTAGGGTTACTGCTTCAAGTTATCTGCATTTCAGTTTCATTCATATTTACAGAAGTTATTTACATCAGTGCAAGCCCCCCTCCCTGCGTTCCCCCAGTATCTTATATTTAGAGAGTTCTTCCAACAATTCAAACCTCACTCTTTCTTACTCAGCTGATTAATGATTCAGGTTTATGCCTCAACATGCCTTCTCTATAGCTTTACAGTGAAAGATTTTTTCTCTTGCTTTTCAAGGAAGTTTTTATTGCACAAAGACAAATGTTGAGTTGAGCTTCCTGACAGACCAAAAATAAAACTGATCGAAGAGTATATAATTTATCAGTTATTTCTTTAATTAAATACCATCCTATGAAGCTGCATTAAAGATAGACATAGTATTATTGATAAAGTCACAAGTTTCACAAGTTTCTTATCCCAGACAGTAAAACATCATGTAAATACCGGGTTAATGCCCCAAAATGTTAAAGATGTTGTATAAATATTTATCTGAGATGCATGTTAAACTAAAAACATTAGACATAGTTGGCAGCCTCAGTGTTCATTCAGGTGTGAATGCTTGCATGACTGACTTTAATTATAGCGAGCTTTGTGAAGAGACTTGTGGTGAATGACTCAATACAGACCTAATTACACAGATACATTAAAAAAATTGCAAAACGATGGCCAAATCTTTCACAGCTTGCAAGGAATGTCCTTTTCTCTTTTACAAAAATATGCAGTGCAATACAAAAAATGGGTCATGGCTCTGTAGTCCAGTCAAATTTACCACCTGTCTCTTTCAGGACTGATGTTACTCAGTGCCGCAACTCAGTGCCGAGACCTTTCATCCGGACAGGCTTCTGAAAGGGATCCAGCCACTCAAACTGACAGTCTGCTGGATTCTGGGAAGGACTCCTCCAACGCTATGAGTACTGGAGCTGGATTAGACAGTGAAGAAGCAGCCTGTGGTTCTAGTGGATCTGGTGAGGTTTGTGCCTCATTAATGAGGTTCATTTAAATGACCGCTCAAAAATAATGAACATTTTTGAAAACAATTTATTTCTCCCCTTTTCTCTTCCCATTTACACAAATTCTATTACTCTACCCCCTACTGTATATCAGCACTTGTCCCTACTTGTAGAAATTCTGCATCAGGTCTTCTGACCTGCAGCCGTTTAATGATTGCTGAATAGATGGCTAAGCAAACACAGAGCAGGCTGAGACTGTTCCACAAATGGCCGCGCCTCTTATTTCATGAAAACGGTGTGTTTAAATCTAGAAAAGGTGAAGACTTCACCATTTGTGTTCCTACAGTGGAGAATGAGAAGTCCTCCAGAAGTATTCTGCACATATTAAATTACATTTCAAAATGTAAACCTATTTAGAACTACTGAGTTTAACCCTGTTTATTTTGCAATTTGTTAAAAACGACTTATTCATTACATGTTGCATTCTATTTTACATAATTTACAAATCTAAAATTGTACACCTAAGCAACATTTTTTGATGTTCTTTCCACCCCAGGTAATCATTTGACGTATGAATGTTCTGCTCACAAACACAATTTTTTATAATCAACCATTAGACAAGCATTGCAAATGCCGGCAAAAATCCCATTCAGCCTGATAAGAAACTGCCCTCCCTGGGGAGCATGATAGATACAGTGCAGTTATATGTTGTGCAATCATGCTAAAGTTGAAGCAATTGAAGCGAAAAAGCAAAGAATGCACTGTTCTAGAGAAATCTAGAAACCCAGTAATAGCTTTCGCATCTAAATAACTATGCTGCGCTTATAATGGGCACATGACTGCGGAACCACAGCTCATTTAAAGATACATTCAGTTCTTGCCTGTATAAATAATACCAAACCACAATAAAAAATAAAAATAAAAATATGTATATACCATCTATAACAAAAATACAGTACATGAATTTGTAATGCATTAATAAAAAAATACTGGAAATGCAAAAGCAAACCTTTGTACATCTGCACAATCAGCTCTAATAAAAACGACGTGTAAAGTATAAAACTAAACCTCTACTAATAATACACACAAATGATAATAATGAGTCACATATTGATTCAATGCTCTATGTTGCAAACTTGTTTTTTTTATACTGTTTACTATAATACAGAGTAAAACATTTAGTGACTCAACTGAAATGAAAGTTTTAACTGTAGGTTTGTTAAATAAAATGTCCTTTCAAGGCTACATGTTTGTGCTGAATTTGGTTCAAGTTTTGGGTTTGATGATAAATGTCAGTGTTCACTCGTTATCTGAATCCGTTTCTTTCTTTAGAAAGGGAAGATACGTTGCTATGTATACGTCTTTGAACTTTGTGCTGCTGAGACAGTACACAATCGGGTCCAGCAAACAGTCCAAGTAGGAAAGACACATGAGGCCGTCGTAAACTCGAACCGTTATCTCCTCCGCTTTGAGGGTGTTCTGGCCTCTCAGGATCAGCAGGACCATCCTGGATATGGCGGATGGCAAGAAACAGAGAGAAAAGACCAGAATGACCAAGGTGACCAGAAACACGGCCCTTGTCAGCTTGGTCCTGTCGCCCACTGTCTTCTCCTTCAGCCGGTTGGTGATGCGCACGGTGCAGTAGACAAGGACTGCAAAAGGGATCAGAACCTGACTGAAGAACACCAGCTCTCTGAGGATGTCCACAACAACGCTGTCCTCGATCATTCCTGCGCAGCACTCGAAGGGCTTCAGCATGGCTGGTATGGTCATCGGGAGCAGAAAGAGCCAGATAAGACCAGAGATGAGGAATGACCTTTTCTGAACCTTCAGGGGGTTCTTCAGCCCTGGATGCACCACGCTGAGGTACCGGTTGATGGAAATAATGGTCAGAAATCCAATGCTGGCTCCTCGGTTCAGGAACAGGAGGAAGAGGACAGCCCTGCACGTTGTATCATCTTCACTCCGTCTTTTCTCTTTCAGGAAGCTGTCCGCCCTCACTGGCAAACATATAAGCAGCAGGATGTCGGCCAGCACGAGATTGAACAAGTAAATGTTGTTGCACTTCGATTTCCAGAACTTGAGCTTAAAGATGAAGACGTACATCACTGAAATGTTCAAGGGAAGAGCCAGGATGAGCTCCATGATCATCACAGAGAAGTAGAACTTGTACAAAACTGGGTCCCCGGCTGTACAGCTCTCATTAGTCATTGTCCACTTGTTGGGCTCAGAAATCCTTAGTTTTGTGGAACTGGAAGTCCAGGAGACCAACTGGAAAAAAGTTGTCCAATTAGTTAAAATCCAAAAAGCAAATCTGATCTGCTTTCAAAATCCGTTGCCTTTTGAAAGCAGTCTTCTTGGTCTTTCACAAGCAGTGTGCTGAGCTCTTCTGCGGAGTGCTCCAGGGTGGCTCTCTGTCTGGCTGTTTTAAGTTGCTCAGACTTGTTGGCGGAGCGTTTCCCATGCCTGTAGCAGCACGTCACAACAGACTCGAGAAATGTGCGGCTGGTCCCACGAGAGCGTGACCCCAGCAAAAACACCACGGAAAAATGTCCTCAGCCGCATCAGCTATTAGTAGCAGTGCCGTATTTGTCATCTTTTTGATGTCATCCTGCAATCCTCCTTCAGCTGGATCTAGAAGGGGATTTCCTTTGCAGAGTATCGTCTGGCAATGTGTCTATGGTTGTGCAATAAAGATCAAGTTGAGAGATAGAGCTAATTAAACAGTGTAGATGCCTCATTTGTCATGAACTGTAGTAAACTGGACTGACAGGGATGTGTTTGGGCCAGCGACTAATGATTAGCAGGAATGTTAAACATATTTTAAGAGAGTGGTGTACATTGGAGTTACTGGATATAGACAGTGAGTTTATCACATTCTCCATTTTTCCCATTTCTTTCAGCAGGCAGCAGAGATTAAATTCCGGGGAGTTGTTTTTCTTTTTGTTAGTATTTCTGTTATTGTTCTTTTACTGTCATCTTTTTTTGCATCCCCACTCAAAGCAGATTACATCAGCAACGAGTTCAGACGAGTCTCAGCTTGTTTGGAACTTAAAAAGAATGATTCACGTGCAGGCAGAAGGATGTGACCCCGTCTAGAGGCTGTATTGCCTTTTTTAGATGTTTTAACTTAACCGTTCAAATTGGAGTTTTTGGGCAAATTTTTACAAAATGATTCTTCTGGCTGGTTTTCAAACAAGAAAAAAGTTCAAAGTATACTACCAGTGCTATGATTAGTTGCTAATGTGAGCACATTTGAAATGTTTAACACAATACATTACATCTTTACTGTAAAAAATCTGTTATCTGTGTTTTAGACTACATGCATCTAAAGCCTGCCAGTGGAGAGCAGAGAAGCTTATCTCCTGTTAGAGAGGAGAGCTCGGAGTGTGGGGAGGAGCAGAGCACTGTCAGCCCCTTTGGAATCAGGAGAAAACTGCCAGCAAACCCGGAGGAAAGGTCATACACACCAAAACAGACCAAATACACATGAGGAGAAGCTAGTAAATTTCATTTTTAAAGCATAATATAATCATAGTAAGGTTTATTACTTGTGGAGAAACTAGGAAATGCCATTTTCTAAGCATAAAATAATCATAGTAAGGTTTATTGTACAATAACTATACCATGCTCATACAGTATAGTTTGCTAAAAACAAAATTCAGTTAAGTTTATAAATAAGGAATGTCTCCAGAGTTGTAATACATCTTTGTCTGTTTATTTCTATTACTATTGTTTTATTCAGGCCTATTTGTCCAGGACTGAAAGAGAAAACATTTGAAGATCTTGTTGAGGAGCAGATCAAAGTGGATAAAGAAGTTGAAGGAACCAATAAGCAGGTATGAGATGTGTGAAAAATGATCTACATCTCTGACGTTAAAAGGTCCAGTTCACACCCTGCAAGAGGTAACTGCACTGAAAAAAGTACATTTATTTGATTCAAATATGTACATCGTTTCCACATAGAAAAAACAGAAATCAAGTCATTTAATCACTTATTTTAGTGTATATGTGATGCATACATTCTATTTTTCTACTTACAAGGAAATGTTGTAATTTTGTGTCATTATTACCAGCAGAGCAGCACCAAATAGGGCAATGGTGGTTAGGTACCTTGTGCAAGGAATAGACAGTTAGTGCTGGGATTTGAAACCACAACCTTCTGGTTGCTGGTTCCCCTTTCTTATCACCAGGCCAGTGTTTCTCAAACCTTGGCCTGAAGACCCAGTGTCCTGCCTTTTAGGTGCTTTCCCTGTTTTAACATTTCACCCAGTTTAACTCAGCATGGGGTTGTTAATAACCAGTTTAGTTGGATCAGGTGTGTTTGGAGCAGGAAAAATGTTTAAAATGTGCAGAGTAGGGGGATCCAGGACCAGGGTACTGCACTAGGCTACTGGCCAACCCCCCAAAAGTCCAAACCTGAGAATGGTTCCATGGTTTTTGTGGGGTGGCCCATGGTCTAGTGTTAAGAGGGGTGATCCAGCAACTAGGAGGTTATGATTCAGATCCCAACATTACCTGGTAATTGACGCAGCTATGTAGAATCAGTTTTTAGTGCAAATTTATCAGTGATGATTTTGCTGTAATAGATCAAAACAGGACTTAAAGGGACAGAGAAAAGGAGCTTTCTTCGTAAAGGGGATGGCAGATCTAGAATTGGGAAGAGCACGGCAAAAATCCAACCTGCATCCAATAGCCAGCAGGTCAAGGCCAAGAGTTCGGCTCAACAGCAAAGATCTTCTCTACAGCATGGTGACAAAGACAGAAGAAAAAGTCCAGCATTGTTGGATTCAAGGATAAAGACTGAAGGTGAAGGCAAATACTCCAGTGATCAAAGATTTGCAATGGACAGGCCTCGAAGCAGTAGTGTTCCTCCATATGACATCAAGGTACGAGGGCCTGATCATTTAACTCCATCAAGTAATAAGAGGCAAACTCCAAATGTGCCTCATTCTTTGGGTCATGATGACAGCAGCTCCTCACAAAAAAGTGAAGAACTTGCAAATGACCTAAATAAAAATAACATATTACGAAATGAAAACTGTGCTCTCCATTCAGATAGTGATGATGACCTTAACATTTGGCCATGTGAAGAAAGAGTGAGCTTTAAAACAATAAATGACCGTATCGTCAGAGTGTGTGAAAGGAGAGGTAATTCACCCAAAGGTCTGCGTGGTCAAACTGTCAATGTTGAACCCAGCAAGAAGAAGTTAAGCCTGACTACTGAAGTGATGCAGTGGCTTAACAGCAATTCTAGTGACAGTAGTGCTGAAGAGGATACTAAATCTCCAACACCCTTCAATGCATCAAAACTAAATTACAGTGAGCAGAATCCGTATTTATCTGATGAGGATTACGCCAGTGATGCTCCCAGTGAGACGGAGGAGTGTCCACTGGACCAAGCAGCAGTTCCTCAACACTTCACAGCTCAGTTTTCCCGCTCATCGGGTTCTGACAAGTCCAGTGACTCTGAACTGCAGTGCCTACACTCGACTGAGAAAGACAAAGGAGATGCAAAAAGAAGTATGCTGCCAGAATATAAAAGAGCAGAACAGAGCAATGGTGACTCACGACTACCCTGCACTTCAAACGTCCTCACTAAGATCTTCCCCCAGATCAGGTCTGCAAGAGAAGCCAAAGCCGAGAGTGAAAACCGAGGCAGAGCCTTTAATACTCAGCACTCTACAAATGGTGAGGAAGTTTATCTTAGGGATATTTTTTGGGTCACACTTTATTTTAATGGTCCCCTAAAGATTATCTACAAATGCTCAAAGGTTTTCTTCTCTGGGAAGGGTTAATACTAGGTGGATTTGATTGTGTTCGTCCACAAGAGTGAGATCAATGAGTTCAGGCACTGATGTTGGATGGTAAGTTTTGGAAAACAGAAGTCAATCTAACTCATTCCAAAGGTGTTGGATAGAGCTCCATCTCTCCAGCGAACACAGCTGAATTGCTAGGACTTTTCACAATCATTACAAAACTGCCTAATCTCAGTTATTTTCCCTAGTTGTCAAACGTTACAGTCATATGTTTACACAGCCACAAACACATCACTGATCTTACGAAATCAACTCAAGTTAAAGTGCTGCCAGGTGGTTGGCATGATATCCCAGGTGATTACTAGCAGGTTGCTAAGTGGTTGCTGTAGTATCCCACATCAAGGTTTAGATTATGACCAATGTTAGGGTTAGATTTTTGGTTGTGGTTAAGGTTAAAATTACTGTTATTGTGAATGTTAGGTTTAGACTGAAAGACAGTGTAAGTAAAAGGCAGCATGAACAGCTACAGCATGCCTGAGGGAAACCATCAAAATGAAGTGTTGCCATTTTGGATATTCATATTTAAGGAGACTTGTTTTGAATGACAAGAACTGAAATATGAACTTTTACCTTTTACAGGATGTGAATCACCAAAGGAAGTACAGAGAAATAATAGCTTGGATAGCAGAGCAGCAACAAGCAGTTACTTCATGATGGACAAGATGAAAACAGAGCAAGACAAAGCGCTGACTTTCATCAGGTAGTGTGAGAATTAGTGAATAAAAAATACCTGCTGCGCCTTTGGCATTGGTTACCAGTAATTTCTATATGTTACTGATGCCACACACAGTCTAGACAGTGTGTTTTGTGATGTATCAGACTTGAAGCGCTGGTTGTTGGACATTGCTTGGATCTCGACAGCACCAGATTTTCAGTACATCATTATGACTAATGGATGAATTTATGTTGCTGCTTAGAGCTCTCTCTCTCTCTATCCATGCTGTCAGTATCCATGATATCAGCGCTTACATCGGACATTTTTGTGAGAATTTCAGGCGAATTTGTGTCTATCAGCTCTATCTGTGCATTTATCACAAATTTTTTGTGAGAAATTCGGTGTCTGCACTTTTTTCGTCTTTTATACGACAGACAGTCTGTTAAGCTTTAATGGGCTCAACAAGTTTTTGCCTCAGATGATGGCAAAGAGTGTTATTATACATAATGAGAAGCATAAATGCTGAGATCAGGAAATGCTTGTTTTCTTTGGATGTTCATGAAAATTTCAGATAAGTCAGCTTTTACCTCTGGATACGTTTTGTACAGGCTAAACCACACAGGAACAATATTGCTTTATTAGAAGGCACCTACAATATTTTGAAGAAAATGTGAATGTAGATGAATGATGACTGTATTCAGATGTGGAGGTGGAAGTGAGAGTGGAGTATGATATGGACATGCTGGAGCAGGTTGTTCATTGGTGCTGGCTGTTTGCAAACTTTTGTGTTCAAGCAATGCAAATTCCATAATGAATTGAAGCCTCAGTCTTCATGATGCATTGTCACATGTCCACGATGCACATTGCCACATTTTTGAATTGCATTATTACTGTTTTTCAAGGCACTGTGACACCTCTAGAAGGAAAGAACTTGTGATGACTAGCTTGTTCCAGGAACACCACAGGAACTGATGACAGCTGTCTAAAATCAACAGTCAACGTAATCACAAAAAAGAAATCACATATAACTCCCATGATTCAGCATTTTTAAAAGGCTGAAAGAGGAGAAGTGCAGGGTGTGGGAACAGCATATTAACCAATTATCCATAACATTAAAACCATATTGTGTAGATCCTCAACCAAGGGCATGGACCTCTGAAAGTTTGTTGTAGTATCTGGTACCAAGATGTTAGAAGAAGTCCTGTTGTGAGGTGGGGCTAGTTTGTCCAGCACATCCAACAGATGCTCGATCGGATTGAGATCTGGTGAAGCTGGAGCCCAAGTCAGCACCTTAAACTTTTTGTCATGTTTTCAAACCATCCCTGAACAATTTTGCAGTGTGGCAGGAAGGCTTATCCTACAGAAAGTGGCCACTGCCATAAGGGAATAAGATTACTATGAAAGGGTGAACTTGGTCTGCAGTGATTTTTAGATAGGTGCCACGTGTCAGAGAAACGTCTACATGAATGCAGGACACAAGGTTTCTAATATTAGGCAGGTGGTTTTAATACTGTGACTAATCAGTGTATGTATTTCTTTTTTCAGACAGTTATTACAACATTTACAATATGATGTATCATGATTTGTTTTGGGCAGAGCTGAAATGGATCAGTTTGCTAATAATAACAAAGACTCCCCAGGATCTTCACACCACACATCTGAGGAGGACACACTGGACATTAATGAGACTCAGGTAGAACTATGATAATATACAGGTTCTGGAACAATTAAAGAATGTTTTGAAACATACCTCTGTGCTGAGAACCATTCAGGAACCTGTATTTTTAATTCCTTTCTTTCATAATTTATGTTTTGTTCGTAACCAACATGCTTCTTAAAATCACTTAATAAATAAGCATGAATAAGCATTTTGAATATGTTTTCCTTATGTGTGTGTGTGTGTGTGTGTGTGTGTGTGTGTGTGAAGGATCTCAGACAGCAGATTCGGTCTCTGAAAGCGCAGCTGAAAGAGAGGGAGTGTGAGTGGTGGCAGGCTCACAGTGATCTGCAGAGTCGTGTGGACGCTCTCGCCAGAGAAAAACAGCTTCTGCTGAGTCAGTTTACTGAGAGTAAGAGACCAAATCACAGCACTGGCAGATCTACACCTCACCCAGGAGCACCAAGCACGGTGAGCTTCCGCACACTTACAGTGCCTTGCAAAAGTATTCGCCCCGCTTGGCTTTTTACCTATTTTGTTACATTCCAACCTGTAATTTTAAATGTTTTTTAATCTTGTGATGGATCTGCACAAAATAGTCTAAGCTGGTAAAAAGAAATGAGAAAAAATTATATAAAAAGAATTAAAAAAAAAAAATTTAAAACTGGCATGTACATATGTATTCACACTCTTTGCTTTGAAGCCCCCGTTACCAATTACCTTCAAAAGTCACATAATTAGTGAGATGAAGTCCACCTGTGTGCAACCTAAATGTCACATGATCTGTCAGTATAAACACACCTTTTCTGAAAGGCCCCTGTAGCAACACTAAGCAAGAGGCATCACACCATGAAGACCAAGGAGCTCTCCAAACAAGTCAGGGACAAAGTTGTTGAGAAGTACAAGTTCTGTAAATGAAATGGTGCAAACTCTCAAACAATCCGTTTTCATTCCAGGTTGTGAGGCAGCAAAACATGAAAAATGCCAAGGGGGGTGAATACTTCTGCAAGACACTGTATCTCTTTAAACTACAAATGTTTTACTAACCTTTTTATTACTTGATATATTAAGTCATATAGGGGTCATACTGTACGTATTTCTGAAATCGCAAATGAATATTGAATATACTTTTAGTTTAAATAGGATATATAGTATATCACTTATATACCTACTTTAAAAAAGGGAGAAAAAGCATTCAGATACTGCCTTAAAATATACACATTTATAGGAGTTAACTTTATGGGATTTACAGAAAGATAACCTGGATTTACAGAAAGATAACCTGGAGTCATTGCAAAAGACATTGCCATTGGTTAGGAAGATGTAAAGGCAGTGAAGGAGACGGAGCTTCTTAATTCTCAGGGCCAACTTTATTAAACAGCCCTCGAAAGGGAAAAGCTACAAAGCAAAAGCAAAGACATTAAACATTCCTGTTATAATACTCAAAGAAAAGGAAGGTAAAAGAGAAGCCAGCAGTCACTTTAAAAAGTTGCAAGAACGCCTGAGAGCAGCAGGAACAACAGATACATAGGAAACACATGCATTCATTAGAATCTGAGCTTTACAGCCAAACATTCTGCAAGAACAACCCTCAGTGTGTGGAGTATTTTGAAACTGCCATCAGGGAGGATCCTTATAACCCCTCTGTTCATGCATATTAATATTGAAGGGAAAATGAACTGGAAAACAGGCTGAATTTACACCTCCTACAGTCAGTAGAGATAATAAATGTGGGATCATAGGATAGTTATAGGGATGTTAGTGTGTCTGATTAATTTAAGTTATTGTCTTGTAAAGAAAAAAAAACCCACATAATTTTTTGTGCAACATTATGTATTCATATATACCCAGAGATTAGAGATTGTTTAAGCCACTTGGAAAGACAACATATCAGAATCGAAATGTTTCAACTAATTTGAGATTAGCAGTAAGAAATTACTAGGCTAGCATAGAAACTAACATACTACCAGTAATTTATATATTAATATCTTAGTAGCTAATAATAAATGGGGGAGAAAGAAAATGCAAATATTGATGTAGACAGCAATACATATTTGTGCAAAAATAAAAATGTGTCTCTATGTGTCTGTACTTACGCAATTTCTTCCAGGATGAATAAAGTTCTCTGATTAAGATTCTGATATTGAAAGGGCAATTTATAAATCTTATCAGCTTACAAAGCCTTATTTTAATCAACACGTTCTCTGTTCACTGCCATTCATTTGTCTTCATTATCCCTCCTCAGTGTCCATCAATCCAAGACTTGACATGTTTCCATGAATTATTACTTGTCCAGACACCTTGTTGAAAATTAAGCATCACTGGTGACATTTAAGAGTGGTAATTGAAAACTCAGGGGAAATTCTACCCTGTTACATTTCTTGTCTTGACAGTTAGCAGAGTCATCCCCAACTTTTCCGCACATTTACGACCACTTCACACATTTATCCCTATGGTGCGTACACAGGAGTCTCAGCCAATAAATTAGTGCTGTCATGAATAAATGAATACCTGAAAAAAAATCTATTAAAATATACACTCTCAATTAACTAAGTGGTACTTTGTAATTCAAATGAAAAAAATACCAATTGTCAAAAAAATCACTACATGACTCATAGTGATTAATCGATTGTAAGATCAATGTATATCAATGTATTTTTAACACACACACTCTATGGACAAAAGTATTGGGACACACCTCTTAATTATTGAATTCAAGTGGTCCCTTACTTCAAGACAATCTTAATGGCTCAGCAGAACAAGACATTTTGGACAACGCCATGCTTCCAACTTGGGACACAGTTTGGGGAGGAACCTTTTCTATTCCAGCATGACTGTGTCCCAGTGCACAAAGCAAGCTCCATAAAGACACGGCTGGAGGAGTTCGGTAGAGATCTAGAACCCTGACCTCAACCACATCCAGCACCTTTGGGATGAACTGGAATGGAGATTGTGAGTCAGGCCTTTTCGTCCAACATCAGTGCCTGACATCATAAATGCTAAATTTGTTCAACTCTCAGAGGTTTTTTTATCCAGTCCACACCCTCAGGTCTTTGGCATGACTTGGCGTGAAATGTGGTTGCATCCACTGGGGCCTGATTTTATCTATAACCGATTTCTTACACCATCACACTTTATTACCTCATATGAGCAGGGAAAACAAGACAGGCCGAACTGCTTTTCCTTATCTTTATAAAATGAATGGACTTTTGGTAGAAGCTTCAGAGATATACTGTTCGCTTTACTTAACAGTTTAGGCGAAATGTGATAAACCTGATGAATTACTTTAGATTACAATTTATCCGGTGTGTTCTTCCTTTTCTTAGTGATTTAACTCAGCCTGATTGAAAAAGTGGTGGAGAAAGTGGAATTTCTCTTTTGCTTTGCTTTTAACAGGATTTAATCCACCGATTCATCTGTTTCTCAAACTCATTCTGCTAGGCTGTGGTTTTGCTGCTCTCAGGCCACACCTTTTAATTATGGAAACAAAAATGTTTTCAGTTCTTGAGAATAAGGATTGAGATTCAATCTCTGCGGGGTCATTTCCCCAGGCGGATGTTGCTGTTGTGAACTGAATTCAGTGGAGCTGAATGGGGGCTGAATTGGCACACCCAAACACCATGTGGCACAGTAACCCAACCACTCTGTTCCCTAAATGGAATTATTCAGCGCAGCATGGCCTGTGCCAGCACGATGCAAACACATTAGGGCCAGGTGATGTTCTTGTGAGGTACCACTGACAAGTTAAATGAAATGTCCTTTTCTCAGGCTGAAGCTGACAGTCATAAACATACAGATTTATAATCTCATTTTTTTCATGTTTGTTTATGGTTTGTGGGTCCAGGACATTCACTTAAATGGTTGCACACCATATGGATAAAAGTACTGGGACACACCTCTTAATTACTGAATTCATATGGCTCCTTACTTCCAGTGAAGGACAATCTTAGTGCTTCAGCAGATCTAGACATTTTGAACACCACTATGCTTCCAACTTTGTGGACACAGTTTGGGGAAGAACCTTTTCAATTCCAGCATGACTGTGTACAAACCACAGTTCAGTGTGGAAGAATTTGACTGGCCCACACAGAGCCCTGACCTCAACCCCATCCAGCACCTTTGTGATGAACTGGAACGGAGATTGTGAGCCAGGCCTTCTTGTCCAACATCAGTGTCTGACCTCATAAATGCTTTACAGAATGAATGGACACAAAATTCTCACAGAAACTCCAAAATCTCGTGGAAAGCCTTCCAAGAAGAGTGGATAGGAGGACCAACTCCATTTTAAAGTCTATGGACTGGAATGCAATGTCATTAAAGTCACTGTTGCTGTAATGGTCATTACACCAACAGAGTCTCAGTACTTTTGTCCATATAGTGTATATAAGCATATTCACATGAAAAGACTATCGCACATATAGCACCCTGTAAGGAAACTGAACAATATTGTACACGATTAGACTGTTACACATAATAACATATTGCACATAATGGTGATGTTTTATGCTAATTGTTTGTTATTTGCAGCATAAACCCATTATTCCTGCAGTGCCACATAATATATTTTTAGCCACTTGGAAAACAGTTGCTGTCTACATTTTACCTACAGAGCCCACAAGAGTCCATGCTTTTCACCCACTGCCCCAGGGCCTTATGATGCTGAATTTCCAGACTGTCTAGTCATCTCAAGTAATTGTTAATAAAGTGACATTTGGCAGACGCCCTTATCCAGATTGACTTGCAGTCATTGGTCACATGGACAGTCCCCCTGGAGACACTGAGGGTTAAGTGTCTCGCTCAAGGACACAATGGTAGAAAGTGGGAAGGCTTTGAACCTGCAACTTTGTGGTCATCGGCTTCACAGGCAAGTGTTTCACCCACTAGGATACTACCATCCAGTAAAGTTGTATTAGTAAAACTGGAAAATCCTTATCTTCTACAGCAGTGGATTTCAGCCTGTGGGACAAATACAAAACACTGTAAAAAGTCATTTTGGGCTGTTTTTATGCAACTTGACGACAGCAGTAAAATAGTGACCCTGAGTTGCTCTCTTTTGCCCCAGAGTGCAGAAGGTGGTGAGGTTGCTGCTCATGCTGGATCAGTTCTGTACAGAAGGTGCTCCACTCCTGGTCTGGGCTCGAGGAAGGATCCGATGACAGCAGGGAACACGGTCAGCGTGTTCAGACTTTTGTTTTTTGTGTAGAATACAAAGGACATCCCAAATTAAAAGTGGTGGATTAGGCCAGTAAACAACAACAGTGTAGTGGATTACACTACAGTTGCCTTCATATGTAGCATAACTAAATTGCAAGTCATTCTGGAAAGGTTGCTCTGGATATCTAACAACAGTAATGAGATTGTTTTATCCCTTACAGAAAAAAATATGTATGTAAAAAATACGTTTATTTAACTTAAACTTAAAAGCCTGACTTAAATCTGTAAAGCCTTATAAATGTACAACAGTAATTAAATTATAAGCATGAGTATAAAATGCAGTCTTATGTTCTCCTAACTTAAATTATTAAAGCATCTTGGAAAACTGCAACCTTGTACTAAGTTAAAATATTGCTACACCCTACAAAATGCTTTTAAAGACATATTTTTACCATGCAGTTATATATATATAATATTTATATAATGCTAAAACACTTCTTCATAATATTTTGATGTATCTTGTACTGTTTTACAGTACCCTACAGTGCTAATATTCTGTTGTAAAAAGTAATAATTTCCTATAATATAAGCAGTAAACTACTAATTACAGTCAAAAATGATTCAATGAACAGCACGCTTTTTAATGAACAGCACAGTTTTCAATAACATTGAGTTGTGATCATGTGTGTTTACCTATACTGTGAATGTGTCTCAGCCAATATGATTTTAGCTTTTCCAGATTCTGGTCAGGTTGATTTAGTTCAGTTGGATTTACATTGACTTATTCAAGTGTATAATGTGATCTGAAGTGCTCATTAAGCACTCCAGTAATAATTCATGGCGGTGGCGGTCACGCAGCTAAACGACCCAGCGCTTCATAAATAATGCCTCCCTGTGTAATGAACACGCCTGCAGCCCTCTCTCGCAAAGTAAGAGTTAAAACCTGATTTTACATTTCAGTTGTTTGCTCTCTCCATAATTCATGACTCCAGTCAGCTGCTTAATAAAACACGAAACATCGTGAGTAAAACGCATCATCATGATGAGTCTGAGCGGCACCCGGTCTCGTCATCCACTTCCACTGAGTTACACACCAGAGTGTCACGTTGAGGATCAGAACTCTGGCTTGAGTCGCCCAAATGTAACGTGAAGGAAGAGCCCAAACGCGGATATCACGAGAGAGCCGGTTAGTCACGCTGTTTATCTGAGAACGCTCCACGAG
>JBBPCX010000160.1:2581967-2612957 GCA_037974365.1 Hydrocynus forskahlii
AGACTTCCAGCTTAAATAGTCTGGACGTGAGTCATTTCCGGGACCGTTTGACGTCACGTGTTCTGGTGTGTGTGACACAGAGGGATTGTTGAGAAGGCTTATGTGGATTCTCTGAAAAAGTACCCACATCACCAGCTTTAAGAGCTACTTCTGACTCACTATTGACTTGATATAAAGCTATAAACAGTATGTTATTTTTAATATGAATGTCACTTGTCTGTCATTCAGTTGCCTTCATTATCACTCATCAGTGTCAGTCAATCCAGTACTCGACGTAGCCATCCAGAACTCATCCAGAAAATTAAGCATCATTGGTGACATTTAAGACATTAGACAGTTTTTTAGACTTTATATTTCATTTTATACTGTTCTTATCTCTGTGTCTCTGTGTGTCTGTGTGAAGTCATAACATAAGTAGTTTCCTCCGGGATCAATAAAGTGTAAAGTGACCATTTTTGTCACTTTACACAGTGTGAAATTCTTCCTCTGTGTTTAACCCATTCACCAAGTGAAGCCGGGAAGCAGTGTGTGGGGACGGTATCTTGCTCAAGAGAACCTCAGTAGTGCCACTGGCAGCCTTGGGATTCAAACCCACTTCTGATTGCAGGGGCAACTCCTTAACCAGGCCACCAGCCACCCATAATAAAGTTTCTGATTCTGATTCTCTGTGTTCAGGGCCTGTGGGGGCCTGCAGAGAGGAAGATCGGGGCCAAAGGTGACAGGAGCCAGGGCTCTGTGGCTAAAGGGACACGCAGAACATCAACATGGAAAAATACGTCTTCTGAGTCAGAGCAGAGATCTGCAGACATGAGGGAGGAGCAGGTCCAGACACACCGCAGTGCAGAGGTGAACACGGCTGTGCTGATAAAGTCACAGTGCAATAACTATGGTCATCCTGTCTTCAGTCCATAAAATACAATATAAACGCTCTTTACCAGTTTAACAGTTCTTCCCAGAACTTTTAGATCATGTGGATGTTCTTTAGACTTTAAAAAGCCTCATTTTGGTCAAGTCAAGTTTATTTATATAGAACATCATCACACACAGAGGTATTCAATATGTTTTACATGAATATAATTAAAAAATAAATAGGATTAAACAAAATAAAATAATAGAAAAAATAAAAGAATGCATAGAAAACCAATGAAGGAAGATTAAAAGTGCAATGGAAGTGCAGGTATTTAAAAGAAGGCAGAGGAGAATAAGAAGAATGTGGGAAGATTTAGAAATATTAGAAACAGTTATAATCTCATTATTTTGATGATTTTGTAATTCAGGGGTAGATACATGAGCACAGAAATTAAGCGTAAAATTCAAGCTTCTCCATTTGTCACATACAGATTTAAACAAGTACAACATGTAGTGACATGTACCCCTGAAATGTTTGTGACACTGCAAAATAGTTACAGTAAATTTAAGAGAAAAATGAACGGTTAAAACCGAGTGATAAAACAATATGTTGAATGAATATATGAGAACAATTGTAAACAAGATCTGAAGTGTGCAAAGCTACAGCTTGGAAAATTACAAAGAATGATGCCTGATGCCTGTTATCATTTATATATTAACTATACTATAAAAAAGTATAGTACTATAGAAACACTTGAGCAAAGCATGTTTTGCAATGCAGTTTCCTGTCAGAGGTTTCAGTATTCAGTATTTTTTCTGTGTTCATGCGTAAAAGTGCAAACCTAGACACTGAGTGTTAATACAGTAGTTGTAATTGAATACATGATTAAGTCACGATGTTGGATAAAAAAAACAAACTGATTATATATATTTATTTACATCTTTATTTATTTATTTATTTATTTATTTATTTATTTTTAAAGAGAACATTTCACAAAAGAAAAACAATGAAATTACCAAGATCAATAGACAATAGACAATGAAAAATCTACAGCAATTAATGCAGTTTAAAAACTCTTTATTTATCTATAGTATTGATATACACTTCTCTTACCGACCACAGTATCTTGTGCATGTAGCTTAGTGTATTTAGTAAAAAGTATTTTATGGAGCACAGAGTTTTATTTTAACTTTATTTTAGTTTATATTGCTCTTGCCTGTGTTTCTCTGCATCTGTGCAGTCGTAGCATAAACAATTTCCTCCAGAATTAATGAGGTTTACTGATTCTGATTCTGATCGTGATGCAGCCAATGTCTTGTATTGGCTTTCTTACCAAATAATTCCTGTCTGATTTCAGGCAGGGTTGCCGAGTCCTGGAGCGAAGAGTAGTCACACGCAAGCAGCTCTCAAAAGCAGCTCGGCTGTAGTGAGGGAGGAGACACGCTATCCAGACGGTAAGGTAAGGGGGTCTGAGTTTTACTCTGATGTTTCTGATTGCAATTTTAATGTAATAACATTTCTGCGCAACTCTTATTTCCAAACAGGTCGAGCAGCTTCTCTCAGATGGGTCGCGTGTCATTGTTTTCCGGAATGGAACTAAAAAGGAGATCAGTGCGGATCAGACATCAGTCACAGTGACGTTCTTCAATGGAGATGTTAAACGCATCCTGCCTGACGGGACGGTGGTATGTACTGGATGGCCTGAGGGCAGGGAGGAGGGAGCAGCATTAGTCTGGGGTTTTGCTGAGCAACTGACACTTCACTGTTTGGTGGAAAAAGCTTGTGTTTAATATTACAGTGATTTTTATGGGTGTATAGCCTGCAATGTTATTGGCTTTGGGCAAATTGGTGTATCAGGTGCGGCTTTACATGGATCGGATACGTCACTACCACTACTTTCGTCAATATTACTGATCCACTACTGATTTGTATTACAGCAATATCAGACTCGGTATAAAGAACTTTGAATTTGGGGGAAATGTCCATCAATTGCTAGCTGTCAATCACTGAGACACCCACATCTTAAAGACTCCGGGCATGGATGGTTGCGACAGACAGTAACTTTGATGAGCATTTAATATTTAGAGCCAAAGGTTGTCTCCTCTTATGTTTTATTTACAGTTTGATGATATAATTTAGATTTTTATATATAGTTCGGGAAAAAAATGAGTGACCACAGCAGTTTATTTTCAAATCAGCATCTCTATGAGTATGACAACCGTTCCATGCCAGTGTCTTATTATCACATCTTATTTAATGAGGAAAAGAAAAAAAAACACTGCTGTAATCAACACTCTCCTCTCGCAATGAGACCAGTTGACTGGTAAAACACTACTAGAAGTTCCTCAAAGGCAATTACTGCAATATTTTTATTTGGAAATTAGGAAATTAGGAAATATTGTCAGCAGTTCTTAAAAACTAAAGCAAAGCTGTTCAGTTCAATACTATAAAAGACAAAACCTGGGACATTTTTGCAGTGGTCTCTTATTTTTTTCCGGAGCTGTATACTGTATATACGCTTGCAGTGGGCTGTTACCCCACCAGGATTCCCTGCTTCGCACCCGTAGACCCTGGGATAAGCTCTGGGTACTTGCGACCCTAATAAGGATTAAGCGGTTACAGAAAATGAATGAATGAATAAATACACACACCCATGGGAACCTAAAACCCATATGACTAACCCCAGTTTAGTCCCTGGCTCTGACAGTTCCCATGTAAGAAGAAGCGGTTTTGCCATGGCTCTTTTAGCAGCGCCACAGATTTACTTAGAACACAGTGCTGATCAAAAATGTGGCATGACTTGGCTTTGATTATTTTTGTTCAATTATTCAAATGTGAGCCAGACAGCCTTATTTCACACATTTAAACTGTTTTATTCTCTAGTTTGATTTTTGTTGATGCTCTAAGGGTAAATAAGTACTCAGTTACTATTGTATTGGTGAATTCAACATGTTGGGGAAAAATAAAAAGTCACAATCACATCCTGTGCAAAAGTTATGACACATTTTGTAATTTATATTTAAATCAAATCAAATAGAAATTGGGCAAAGGGTGTGTTTATAACCCAAATAGGAGTGCACATTTTATGTTGAAATGCTCTATTGAGTTTAAAACATTGGGGTAAATACATAAGCTGTAAAATGTGCCATCAAACAGGCCACAATGTTTTGCACAGACCTTTTTGAACACTTCATTATTGGACAGTTTTGATAGGAAATGTATCACATTTATTTTTAATTGTACTACTTACTGTGAATAATTTAAAACCCAGGAGGTACACACACGTGTCCTATTACATTTAGGCAATGTATGAATCTGTAACAAAACAGGAAAACGTATTGCTGAATACGTTGCTGAAAATATTGATTGCAAATATTTGCGTGGCCGTACACATTAAGAGAAGCATTTCGACATAACTTCCTCATTACGCCCTTGATTACAACACTGCACTGAAGACCTCTTGAAATCCTTGACTGTTTTCTTCTTATATAGAAGGAAGAATAATTCACTTGAATTATGTCCTTCCAGGTGTACCATTACTGTGATGCTAAAACAACTCACTCCACTTACCCGTCTGGTCTGGAAATTTTGCAGTTTCCAAATAAACAGAAAGGTTAAGCAACTCTTTTGAGTATATTGCATTAATGTACCTTTATTAGTTCCTATGTGAGGATTTAAACATCTTGAAATGCCTCGTCTTTCCTTAGAGAAGCACCATCCTGACGGCAGGAGGGAGATATTTTTCCCTGATGGGACTGTGAAGAGCCTGTACCCTGATGGACGACAGGAAAGCGTTTTCCCAGACGGAACTGTCGTCAAGTTATCAAAGTAGAATCATTTTTTTAAAAAGAGACACACTAGTTTTGTAGTACTTGTTTGATTTCTCCAAATTGTAAAGTGCGATGGTATAATTTTGTAATGTGCTATTTTGTTGTGATGTGTCTACAGAAATGGTGAGAAAACAGTGGAGTTCTCGAATGGCCAACGAGAGATCCACACCGGCCGGTACAAACAGAGGATATACCCAGACGGCACTGTTAAAACTGTCTATATAAATGGGAGGCAAGAGACTCCGCTCTAATGGACAAAAAGTGAAGTTCTCAAATTGGAAATACATCAGAAATATGTGGACCTCTTTTTAAATGTGGTTTATAATGCATGTAACACCAGAATAAAGAAGTACTTACATTGCTTGAGACAAATAATGTCCTCAGACTTCATTTTTCTAAGCTATCCTTTGATGGCATGAACTTGAAATGTAGCATCTTGTCCCCTGTTTGAACTCGGGAGATTAGAAGTAACTGTACATGTCAGCATTCACTAAGCCTGTTTCTTTTTACAGTTGGTATCGGTGAGAATCTTATGTTGCACCAAATAGCTTATTATTCATGAAGCTGTCAGATGGAGACTCCCTGTGCAGGGCCGTTTCCAGGGCTGGATGGGACCCAGGGCAAGTCATCTGATGTGATGTCATTGTAGATTTGTAGATGAAACACACTACAACTCACAAACTGTGCAGGTGTTTCTTTTTATTTTTTATTTGACAAACATAGACATTATAGTCATTACATAGACATAGACAAAGATATAGACAGAGACATTACATTATAGATATATCTCGTGTGGGGTACGTGAGACATATGTGAGATATATGGGCATATCCGGGTGGGGGATGGGGGGTGTATGTATGTGATGTGTGTTATGATGGATGTGTATATGTTCAGTTGTATGAAATGTTCTGAGTGCCGGTACTGTATTGAGGATATGACAGTGAGTAGATACAGAGTTCTGAGTAGTAGATGGGAAACCATATTCAGGACTCCCATCTGGCACCTCACTTGCCCTGTCTTTGTAGTGATTGTATACCTGCAAAGTGTGATGCAATAAAACCTTTTTTTTTTTTTGAGTTGGAATGTTGGACATCTAGCATGTAGTGCATTAAAACCCAGGCAGCCATAGGGATGAAGGGCTGTTAGACTGTAACCTCTGAGGGACAGAGCAGGGCAGAGGAGAGCTATACAGTGTTTAAAGAAAGGGAGGGTCAGGACAGGTGGGTGGGGGGGGGGGGTGTTGAGCCCCTGCCGTAAATCTTGAATAGAATGTGTGTTGTTACAGCTTGAGGCAAGTCAGGATGGGTGGTGTGGTGTGAGGCAAAATAAGCATCTCTAAGTCATCATGCTTAGTCATCTCTAATTCACTTCTCCTCACATCGCAGGGACCTGTGAAGTGCAGGGCAGTCACACCAGTTATGTTCCTCAAGCAAAGGCCCTGCCTGTCTCACCAAAATGTCATACGTAGGCAAAGACTTGTGACATTCAGGACTTCACAGGATATTACCTTAGGCTATTTTGCATGTACCTTTCCACCATGCATGTTTTTATAAAATACATTTTAGGCCAAATACATATGTCAAAACTATATCTCAGTTGTCAGGTAGTTCCTTTCACCACTACTGTGAACAATTCTGACTTACAAACTGATTTCAGTGTTGGACTAGTTCTGGGTCACAAACTCCATACCAGCTCTGATACTGTGTGCATATTTTAACGCCATTTTGAACAAGTAATGCAGCCTAATCTAATAACACAGGTCAACAGGTCAAAATCATCAGAGAAGTTTATGTGGCTTTTGTAGTGTTTTTCATGCTGGTTTCAAATCTGTGTTTAGTTGTTCCCTAGCACGTGCAGTTTTTGTGATGAAGCTAGTTATATATTGCATGATAGTGGTATAATTAGCATATAATAATCATATTATAAGCGTTTTTGAAGAAACAGCGGTAGCTGGCTGACAGTGTGCGCCTATCTGACTTCGCACTGAAAATATTGAAACAGTTACTTGATTGGTGCCTACGGTTTAATAAATACCGCATGCAAGTCTATTGAAAACTAAAATTTACTCATAATTCAAAAAGTTGATGTGACTGAAAAAAGCTGAAAGCAGATCTGAAAGCACAGCTGATCAGAAAAGTGAAAGATGATACATATAATGTCCACTCCTGTTATAAGAAAGGTTCTTTGAAAAGTAAGGCCTGTTCATGTTGAGGAGCAGTATTCACTTAGAAGTGGTGGGTTTCTGGGACCCCAAAGTAAAGAAACAAATTTGTTTTTTATGGCAGCACCACAGTCATTGTTTTCCTTCCTCCTCTTCTCTTTGTGGATACATGAGAAGGTAAGCTGACTCGTGAGCTTATGTACCTCATGCAGCACAGTTTTTACATCCAGTGTGTCCTGTGAGGCTTTCCGAGTGGCATCGTTGAAAGGGAACGTCAGTATGAAATCCCCCACACGTAGGGATGGTAGAGTGCTGTCGGAAGTCCTGTGGTTCCATGAGAATGTCGGCGGCTTGAACTTATGGGCATGAATGGCAGGTAACTTGCATGAACTGGATGATGAGCGCCTGGTTCTTTTCCTGTGGCTACCTGACAAGCCTTCAAAAGACTCCACATCTTCAAAGTCTGAACAGTCAGATGGAACTTCCATTTGTTTAAGTAGAGGACTTGGGTTTTTATTTCCGCTAACAATGCTGGTCTTTGAATTCTGACAGGCTGAAGGAAGAGCACAAGCAACAGTGTTCATGCTTCTGCCCACAGAGGGACATTGACTGTTTTCACCATTTAAAGAAATCAAACTTGAGTGCCTTTGCCTCTTCTTTCCGTACACATGGTTCGGTATCAGAAATACTGCAGGGCTTCCTAAACAGCAGGCTCGTTTGTATCTGTGTCTGAGGAATCCTCTCTGTCGTAGACTGTCCACCTTCCTGTAATTCATCAAGTCAATGAGGTCGTTTATCATTCCTTTCTTGACCATGATATCCACAGGGCATTCCAGAGAAAGAGCAGGGCTGTAATTGACCTCCAACAGCCACGGCTTGAAGTTGGAATCGATTAGGATGTCGAAGCCTAACAGCTCCAGACAGTTAGGGCTGGAAGAAATGGAAGGGGCGATCGTCAGCAGGGTCAGCGTCACTATGTTGTTGATCTTCTGCCAGAGCAGAAGTTCATTGATGCCTTGACTGTGAAGAAAGCTGCGGAATTTACTCAAGGTCCACTTACACCCTTGACCCACTCGCTCTTTATCTGTGGTGTAGAAGGGTCCAAATTTGTTGATACTGGTGTTCGTCAAGTGAGAGAACAGGTTGTCCAGAGACGCTAGGTTGTACTTCTCCGTCGCGAATCGCACCAAGCCCTCCTGGTGCATGTAAATGGTGAGAGGAGAGAAGCTCTTCACGCAGACGTAGATCCGCAGGTCAAATTTGTATCCTGATATTAGAAGAGGGCTACTGATATATTTCTGCACAATTACGGGCGAATCGTATGCCAAGTGCTTGATGTTCTCAAAGATAAAGATGCCTCGCCCTCGGGAGAGATCCACTGGTTTACAGATCCAGTATCCAGGCTTTCCAGCGTTTTTCAGGTGAGTCTTGGAGTACTCCTCCAGAAACTTGGTGTAGTCGTTCGGGAGGATGAAGGCCATGGGGCTGAAGCCGTACAAAGCAGGTCCATATGTGCCTCTCATTCTCCTCAGGTTGCGTGCCAGGCAGTCCTTGCGTGTGATGCTGGCTATTTTAGGGTGATGGTTCAGCCTCTGCCAGGGCAAGATGTTCTCATACTCATGGTTGCGAAAGGCTGAGGTGCGCCAGTAGAGGTTCCAGTCCCCTTCCTCCTGCTTGCGAGGGTCATACTCTTCCCAGCCACGCTCCAGCAGCACCTCTCGCACCACCTCTGGAGCATTCTCGTGGAGCCGAAACACCAGGGGTGCTGCACTGTAGGCTTCTGCGGACATGGAAGAAACCCCACTGCCTTTAAGAGGAAGCAGTGAAGCTATTCAAGAGGGAAAACTTATGAATCCTTCTGTAGTTCAGAAAATGACAGAAATTTAAGATAAAATATACACTACATATATTTGATATATGTATTGGTATGTATGATCCCAAGCGTTTTTTCCCCAAATTATGTAAGTTTTGAGAATGATGTCTTGGCCTCTCGAGTTTCCAGCTCTTTCTCCCTCTGAGCTGCAGGGACAAGCTGGACCCACACGTTCCAAATGAGCTCCAGCAAATGAGACAGAACTGTTTGCAGCTTGAAAAAGTGCTGGGAGGATTTGTACACAAGTTATTTCCAAAAACTGCCAGTATCTCTGCTACTTGGATAAAGGCGAGGGGTGATGCAACTTGTGCATAAACTTTCACATCCATTGAACTGAACTTACAGTGTATTTACAATTATAGTAATTATTTCTAATGTTTTGTCTTGTAACAACATTTTAAAAACTACAAGTGTGGGCCCAAACTTGTAGCCTGTAGTGTACTCTGCACTTTAACAAAATGAATATAAAAAGTAAAGTAAAGTAGCAAACAAGGTTAAATTTTCATGTGGCAAAATCAGAAGTGTTCTGAAGTTTCTGAACTACATCCAGTCTCTAAAATTCCATGAAAACACTGGACTGGCCCGAGATTGAACAGTACCAAACAAAACAGTTGTTTATATACCTACAACACTTCAGGTTTCTTCATTTGGTAAATCTTGAGGACTCTCACCTCCTAGAAGAGCTCCATGGTGTTGCCAGTGGTCAGTTCTGGCTCACCTGAGTGCAGGTCTGACAGGTTCCTCCTGTTCCATCCTCTCCAGGTTCTCACTGCCAGGATACGCATTGTGTGTCAATCCCAACAGTGGAGACCTCTACCATTGCTATAGTAACGGGATCACCTTTCAGTTTCGGACCCCTGTGATCAATTTTTTTTCCTACCTGTATTCCGGCAGCCCCCTCCCAGACTGACCAGCAGTTTACATGGGACACTACCAGCCAATCCTAGTGCAGGGGGCGGGACCGCACCGGCTAATCCCCGCACTGGAGGTACTGCCGGAGGCGGGGCTTGTTAGTGGGCGTGGTCAACCCGCTCTGGACTGCAAAACACACTACCTATCACTTATTACCTGTTTATATTTATACTTATAGCAACTGACGCCTTTTATCTCACCTAGTTCAGTTTTGTTGATCAGTTTTGTTCGAACTGGCATTTTCAAACAAACTGAGCAACAGCAAACAGACCACACCACACTGGCCTTTGCCATGGGGCTGACAAAGTAAGCTTTTAATGAATTTAAATACATTTCAAAGTAAAGTGCAAACATGTGATAAAAGGCGTGCAATAGAAGAAGCCATACAAATACATCATGTTTTCAGTTACACACATTTCCTTTTACAAAAAGAGGTAAAAAGTTACTAATAGAAAAATAACAATCAAATATCTTTTTTTAAATCTAAAACAGTAGATCAATAAGTAATCCTGGTAAACTTAATATTTTGAGTTCATGGAATGAGTTTATTGTTCTGTTAACTTACTAGAAATTCAATGACTCTAAAAAAATTAAGTCAACCAGGATTGCTAGCAGGATTTTAAATGTCGCATTTATTACAGTGCAACCTTGTTCCTCCACATTAGTCATCCAGTTTGAATTCTCATTTTGTACAGATCAGTTTGTCTTTGTTTAACCTTTCAGGCCTACAGGTGTGTCTGAGCACAAATCTGCCTCTTCTCAGGCATTTCTTTGAAGCTCTTCTCGTTTATGATGTCGAAGTTCTTCTCCTCGATGATGTTGTTGATGTCTTTGGCTGCTGTCGGATGCTTGTACTCATTGTACTCGACCCATAAGTAAGTGACCATGTTGAGAACCAGAACTGCTATGAGAATGTAGAGTTTGGTGGACAGGCAGATGAATGTGCTGTAAGCAAAAGCTATCACAAAACCCAGGGACTCCCACATGCGATAGTTGGCGAACGCTGCCTCCTTGTGGTTGTGGAAGAGGGTACCATAAAGTGCTGCATGGGTAAAATTAAATACTGAGGTGTAAGTCTGTCCATTAAACCATTTATTGATCTTTTTGAAATGGCTTACCATTGGTTTGTGTCTGCCATATAGCATCTGCCACGCCCCAGAGTGCCGGGAACACAAAGAAGACGGGGAGCTGGTCCGGATGTGGCCTCCAGAACAGCAGGGCCAGAACACAGCTCAGGTTAATTACAGCAGCTGGGAGGAGGAGACGTGGGATTAACTTTCAGTTTCATTTACAGACAAGACCACTAAAGGCACTTTTCCACAGGTGTACAGGAACCATGCTGGACCTAAACTGTACTGTGATGGCACAGAACTTGCACCATGTTTAGATTTTCCAGTGTATCTCAGTCCGGTAAGGAAGTTTCTGACTCAACTCTCCCCCCCAAAGTTTATGGTCATCTTAAAACCATGGAGTCGAACTGGCAGAAAGTTTTTTTTTTGTCAGAGCTGCTTTTGATACTGGGGTCTTTTATTATTTATAGTCCTGTTCGTGTTCTTAATTTTTTTCTCTGCGTTCTTTATCCATGTGATGAAAACCGAACCCAGATAACTTGGTAGTGACGTCCTGGTTCACCTTCATGTTTCTCACAGAGTTAAAGATAAATTTGTTAGTCTCATAGAAAACTCCCACTGAAATGTATCTTCAGCCCAAACAGACAGTCAGGCTTGTACTTTGTCGACTTCCCAGTTGCTAGTTTATATCTCCATTGTTTTATTGATTTTATTATTTATTTGTTTGTTTGTTGGTGCAGGCAGTGAAAAATGACATTGTGATGACAACATTTCAGCCAATCAGAATGCAGTGGACATACTTGGCTGCGGCCCACTTTTGACCCTGCTGTTGAGCGGCGCGGGTACGAGTCACTTTATTTGTAATGGAAAATCATTTGTTTGTGGTACAGCATGGTTCCTTGTGCCAGTGGAAAACTGTCCTTATAGGAATTGGGATAAAATTTTTTATAGCAGACATTTTCAGGACACTCAGTCAGTCCAGACTTCAGACACACCTGAACCAGGTAATGGGGGTGTAAAATGCTGATTGTCTGGCTGGAGAGTGTTAAGACGTGGATCACATTAAAATGCGAATTGTGAATTGGGATTTTGAACTGTGGAGACCCTCGCTGTCTTCAAACGGAGACTGAAGACCATCCTCTTCACTGAACACTTAGGAGAGCATCTACATGTTTAACTAACACAAACTTCACAAATAAAGAAAAACTGTCTGTGTGTGATCTGGGCCCTGGTGAAGAATGAACTTCTCTGGTAGAATCCTAGTCTTCTAGGAGCTCCTAATTTTAAGTCTAGGCTTACTAGTATGAAGGATGTGATTTCTTGTGTTTAGTTCACTAAAATACATTTTAAAATAAAGTGCAAATATGTAATATAAGGTCTGCTACAGAAGTAGCTATACAAATAGATCATGCTTTCAGTAACACACATTTTTTTCGAAGCACAGATGTAGGTCACTCTGGATAAGAGCTTCGGCCAAATACTGTAAATGTAAATGTACATGATGACACACTTTGTCTAATCAGAGGTGGTCTTACCCAGGCAAAAGAGGGCAATTCTTCCAGTGTACTGAGCCAGTCTGCCGAAGAGGTAGGAGCTCAGAGAATTCACAGCACCAAAGCAGATCATCACGAAACCAACAAAATGGATTCCCAACGCACAGGTGACATAATTCTGCAGGGGAAGATGATTATCAGCATTAAATGTTCATCATAGCACAGTACTTAAATATACACACACATAGTCACACCACAGGCTTTTACATCTTATCCAGTTATATCATAAACTGTATATTTTTATTCTTGTTAAACTCTGGAAAGTTGTAGAGTGAACAACTATTAATTAATATATGTCAAATAAAACAGGTTTCCTTCATAAGATGAAAGAATCTGTAACGGACATGTCTGACTCCTATTAACTGGTTGTGTGGTGATGCAGAGTCAAATTCTAGACTGTGCTTTAACTTTAAATGCACTTGTTCACTGTTATTGTTAAGTAATGCTTGTCTGGTGATCCACATTATAAGTCAGACATGACTAATAAAAAATATTGTTTTTCTTGCTAATAAAGGAATTCAAAGAGTGAACATACTTTAGATGTATTTGTTATCAAAGCATATTGAGTGTATTTTTAGTAAATACTAAGTGAGTAACATGTAAATATAGAAAGTCTTAGTGTGTGCAAAAACACACACTAAGATTTGTTTTATGTGACATCAGAAAAATGATTTTAAAGCAGTTGTTGCAGTACGGTTGTGGACTAGAAGGACACGGGAGTGAAACTTGTACAAGTTTTACATACTACATCAAGCTGTTTTATTTTTAAAAGTGAGAAAAAAATGTTTTGTGTTATATGGGCCCCTTGAGTGGAAATAAACACAGTAACACAGGTTAAAGAACACATGTTCTTTTCTTTAGAAAACGTTTGGCCCATGGCTTCAATTAAATGTTTCCATCCTGTTTAACCCCTAATTTCCCAGGCCTAAGACCTATGACTTTCTGTTCAGTAACCACGTGGGTTATTCAGTGCATAACAGTGACAGACAGAAGCCTGGATGTTCCTAGACCCTTCTTTACTCACTGCAATGTATTATACATTTGTTTTATCTTTTTACTGATCATTGTGGTAGTCTGTAGGCTGTGTGCTGAAAATTTACGGAAATTTACAACATTTAGCAGACCTTTTATCCAAAGCTACTTCCATTCCCTAACTACAGGGGGCAGTCGCCCTGGAGCAACTTGGGGATAAGGGTCTTGCCTGGTGTGCTGAATGTAGGATTCAAACCCATGACCTCTTGGTGCAGAGATAAGTATACTGTAGATAGCTCACTAGTTTGGTGTTTTGAAACTGTCAGTAAAATGAGACATTAATTAATCATATTATTGTGTGTGTTTTTCATTTTCAGAAATGAGTGCTCATGTAAGAGATCTGACTCTGGATCTGTTGTTTTCTACCGGAGTATTGCAAATTTGTACAAAGTAGACCTCTTTTAGGTAGCACATCATTCCAGGATCTAAACCTAAAGAATTCTGGATCTAAGCCAGCGGGAAAAATTATTGTTTTGTCCCAGTCACACACTGCAGCGAACAAAAATGTTCAGTATGTGTTCAGAAACATTTAAATGATTAAATAATAAAAGTACATTTTCACCCTGAGTGTTACTGAGCACTCTGAATTATAACGTTGGAAATGTGAATAGTCCAAATAACGATATTGCTACATTCCTCCATATTCAATTTATATTACTCTAAAATAAGTCTACTATTATACTACACTATCATTTAATGTTACCAGCTACAGCAAAAGACACACAAAGCCTGTTAGTTTGTTTCTGGTATGTTGGTGGGGTTTGCGTGCTTATGATGTCAGTTCAATGCATTAACATGCTTGTCGCATATGTGTAGAAAAGTTCATATTTAGACTATTTAATGACCTTGTAAATCACAGCTCCCAGTGAAAGTTGGGGGAAAATGTATACAGAATAAAACATGTTGGTTTTGGGACATTTTGCTGGTCCCATAGTGCAATGGCATTGAGACAAAACCAGTTTAGTTGTTTATCAGGATATGTGGTCGATTACAAAATGTTTACTCAATGTCTGTTAACGTCTACCAGGAGCAAATTTCCTTTTCACATTCCTGCTGCTTTTGAAAAACCAAGAGATTTAGCTTTTATCTAAATATCTAATGTATCTAAATTTCCATCCAGTCAGACCACAGCTTAGATAAGACTTCAGCTATAAATGTATTCATTAGTTTAGTCAAATAAAAACTTTGATGAAAAGCAAATAAAACAAAACAGACTAACTGAACAAAAGCAGTCTGCTTCTATTTCTGTTTGTCCTGTATATTTTTCCATATTTTGCATAACTGTGAATAAATATTCAGGCCTTCTTACCTTAGTGTATTCACCAGCGAGGAAGCTTTGCTCAAATCCGCTGTACATGGTCAAAGGAATGAGCATCAGCTGTCTTTTGTCTCCCAGGAGTCTGAACGTGGCCAGGAAGGTAGCACAGAAGGACTGATGTCCTTTGGTCTTCCTAAATTCTCGGGCTGCGTCTCCATCGATGTTATCCAGGAAGACCGCAATAAGGAACATGGCCAGAACCCCCACACCTGCAGAGGCATCGCTCAGCTTAGTCATGTTAACTTTTGTTTCCAATCCTGGGTGCTGAATGCACCTTTTCTACATACATTACATGAACAAAGGTGTTGGGACCCACCTCTTAATTATTAAATTTAGGTGTTTCAATCATACCCACTGCCAAAATCTAGCATGCCAAGACATTTTCCTACTTTGTGGCCAGCATGACTGTGCCCCAGTGCACAAAGCAAGCTTCATAAACACACAGATAAATAAGTTTGTGTGGAAGAACTTGACTGGCCCACACACAGCCCTGACCTCAACCCCATCCAACACCTTTGTGATGAACTGGAACAGGGATTGTGAGCCAGACCTTCTCGTCCAACATCAGTGTCTGACCTCATAAATGTTCTAGAGAATGAATGGACACAAATTCCCACAGAACCTCCAAAATCTTGTGGAAAGTCCTCCAAGTGGAAGCTGAAACGTACTTTTGCCCATATAGTGTATTTTGATTATCCTACAAATGCCAGGCTGATAACAAGCCCTTCTTGATGAAGGTGGATGTAATCCATGACCAGAACCAAAGGGGGGAGCCAATGCTTAAAATCCCGTCTAGAGAAGTGTAATTATTACACATGAGGTATTTAAAGACACACCTTGTTCTCAGTTTAATGTTTAGACATTATTGTAAATCAATATATATCATTGTAATATATCGTGACTGGTGCAATGACCGGCTGGTCATACATGCCTACCAATATAGCAGCCCATCAGTATGTTGACCAGGTTCTGCTCTGGTCGTGTGATGTTCCCCGAGGTCGTGAAGTTCTCGTCGCAGAGAGCAGCTCCACAGAACTGCAGGTTCTCCTTAGGTATTTCAGCTTTAAGCAAAAAAGCACACACACATAAGCCTTACACCAATTTGGCTTTTTATTAGTTAGCAAGCAAGGATTCTCAGCTAACAGAAAAGTAGACTGTGCACCGTGCTTTTTAACCAGAGCGTAAAGACAGACACAGCAAATAAAGAGTAAATTTCCAAAACGCACAGTCCAAATTTTTTTTTTTTCGGAAAGTCGCGTTATACTTGTTTTACCTATTGGAAAGCAATTCTTACAGGAAATAATTATTTTAATTGAAATTTTACAGTTACTTGTCATTTTTCAATGTCTGTTTCTAAAGAGCAACTCCTGCACATTTTACTTTGGGCAAATTTGTTTAAAAAATATAAAGCAAACAATTTAATCGATATTATAAGTAAATCGATATTCAGTGTCACAAAGTTATGCACAAGTTTAATATTTACATCCTACTACATGACACAGCATAGAGTCAATGACAGCTAACTGCATAAAAATTGTAAACATATTTCTGTCTCCCAGTACTAATAAAGATGCAGTTTTCAGTTCAGTGGACTGACTGAGTTTTGGAAATTCACCTAATCTTGTACCGTATACTATGCAAGGACCGAGTTTTGGTCGGTTATACTATTGCACATAAAGAGGTCATGTAAAAATATGCCAATCGTAGTGATACCTAAAAAAACCCCACAAAAAATGTTTTGGAAATTTGCTCTTCAGTTATTCAAGTTCTTTATACACATATACATCCAAATACATGTAGCATTGCAGCATTTGTTTATCCTTTTAAATGAAAAATAAAAATATGTATTATGTAAAAATTATAAAATAAAACGTAATAATAAATCATTAAAAAGAATTGTTTAAATAAATAAATAAAAAGTTTGTATATATGTAACTGTTTGGCACACTTAGATTAAACTAATCGAGGGCCAGAGCGCTCAGATCTGCTCCTGGCTGTTCCTCACCACCCAAACAACTCGTCACCTTACTAAAATGCTTTGCAAATAATAGCAAATTACTGTAAAATACTTTACAATTCATACTTTACATAAAATACTTTTATGTTTATCTATATAATATAATGCAAATTTCCTAGCCGGAGGACTAATAAAGGCTTATCTTATCATGTCTTCACATTCTTACAGCAATGTGACGTTTACTAAAGCCTTTCATGACATTAATTTCATATTTATAAGTTAGTATTTATACTTCTTATATTTGCAATCAGCTGTCTTTAAGGTCTGATGACTAATCACTACAATATCAGTATCGGTACAGTGCTGAGAATAATCCATCACCCAAGCAAGTGGTCAGAGGGATCTTATGATGTTTCTATCCACTGATGGACAGGGACTGATGGATTGTACAGTTGTATTTGCTGAAATAACCAGTAAGTGCTGTCTTCAGGCCTACCTATGTTTGAGTCCTGTCTAAATATGAGGGATGACATGAGGTTTCCCCACACAGCAGACGACTGGAAGATGAGGAAGAAGGTGCCGAAGTACTGGTTTATGACATCCTGGCCTTTCTTGTTCTCTTTTGCCGCCTGAACATTTCCACTTATGGTGAGGTAGGTGCATTTTGCAGACCAAAGCGGAGAACCTCCCAAACCCAGAACGGCAGAGGTGGTGATCAGGCTCGCCCTGTGGGTAAAATAGAACCCGACAAAGATCTCAACACGGTCCATATAAGGACCATTCTTCACTTTTCACTAAAGAATGAGGAAAGGGCTGCATCCATACATTCATGATGAAGTTACAAAAAGTATTTCAGCCTGGACTGATTTTTAAATGAGGCACCATACAGCCATCTAATAGCCATTCAGAACATAGATCATTTACATATATCAGTTCTAAAGGCATACTGACCAAAATTACTATGGTAAAGGGTTTTAAAATGAATTGTTTTTGGGACCATGAAATGACACAAACATTGTAAGTGGAAAAATTAAATGCCAGAAAAAGACTGGACGTGAGACCTTATAAATGAATAGAAAACCAGAAATGTAAAATAAATTCCCAATATAATACACCTGATTCCACACTGCAGACTTTAAAAACCTTAGGAAATGAGGCAGGTGTCTCAGTACAGGGAATTAATAGTTTGACTCGAGCTATTACTGGGCTATATACAATAGTATATAAGAATAAGAATAATAACAATAAGATTATTCATTATTATTATTATAATAAGATGAGAAGAAGAAGAAGAAGAAGTGATTCACAAATTACACTTTAAATGTGAGTAAATGTAAAACAGAATAAACAAGTGAGGAACAATGAAACGGTTACATAAATTTAATTCCATGCAACTTGTAGCAGTAAAGTTTTCCATGTGACTGTTATCTTTCATAGATACTGAAACACCAGAAGCTCTGTAATGTGTTTCTATCTTTTAGATGACGTCACTCCTGGAGAGTTTTAATGATCGCGTCTGTGAGGACTCACCATCCCGGGAAAAGGTTGCCAAAAGAGTAGGAAATATAACAGGCCATGGAGATAAAGATGGTCCACTTGCAGCCCAGATTTTTGATCATAATGGGTGGCAGAAACATGGAGGACAGAATAATGGCTCCATAGATGACACTCAGCGATATGACTCCCATTCCCTCTTCATGATTCAGACTGCTCTGTGACACATCACACGCAACAGGGTTTCAACACGGTGGGGTTGAAGATTGGACTTTCAACAAAGAAATCAGGAATAAAAAACATTTCGTTTACCAAAACTGATCTGAATTCAATGGTTCAAATTTGTGTATTGGTTCCACATGAATACATTTAATTTCATGAATACAACGAACAGCAGAATTTGTGATTTTTGTGGAACTGATGTTCACAACTGAATCAAGTAAAGCACTATTTTTTCAGTGTACACTCTGAAATGGTGCCAAAAAGGGTTAAAGGTGCCAAAAAGGGTTCTTTGCATGATACCTAACACTCTGGTGACCGCACAAGTGCAGTTTTGTTCTTTTGCAAGCAACGCTAATGTGCCCTCAAAGGTCCAAAATTGTCCGATCGTTTCAGAGCAGAGTGTGTTGATGTGCTGAGTTGTTTTCAGCTTAGCTTTTAACCGTGACAAGCTGTTTTTAGCCTTGCGCTTAACTTTGTTTTTAAGCTTTTTAAGTTAAGTCTTTCCCACACAGACTTCTCTCTGCTGCCGGAATCCTTTTGGGGCTTTTTCCAATATGTCTCAGCCCAGCTTGCAAGCCTTAGCAAGATTTCTTGACGAGGTGTATGGAATATATTCTTAAAAATGTACATTTAACACCCAGAGTGCCTAATTTCTGAAAAGTGTCTAAAATCAACTTATCAAGCCTATTATAAAATATCCAGATATTTACAGTCATGTATATATAGTATACATGGTATAATCTTTATATTATATTGGTAATGAATATATTTTTAAAAATATGATTGCTGTAGAATATGGATGGTACAATTACATCCCATAAGGGTGCCATGCCAGTGACTGAGAATGTGGAACAAAAATCAAATTTGGTTCCCTAAGCAACCTTTCAATTAGTGGTTCTTTTGAGAACTGTTTTGCAGGGACAGCTGCATATTAAGTATCTTTATTTATTTGTATTTTCTGTCATTTTGACTTGCTTTTTTCTCAAATTTTGTCATGGCCATTTCCATTCTCTAACTAGGACTCACTTAGTCACTCCACATCACTGAGGCTTGAATATATTCATACTTTTTATACAGTTCAGTTCAAAATTCATTGCTTGGAGGATGAAGGCTAGCATGTTATGTGAAGTGCTACTGCATATACCTTCGAACTGTGTGTATTTACTGATATTTTTCCTTTGCTTCCTTTTCTTCCTTGTGAAGCCCTTGCATTTTATCATTCTGATTCATTTTCTATTGATTGATAAAATAAGATAAGATAAGATAAGACAAGATAAGATAAGATAAGATAAGATAAACCTTTATTAGTCCCACAAGCGGGAAATTTGCATAAAGGCTTATTCATACTTATTTGTTCTCTCAAACATGGATGGAGGAACCCTTTTAAAGCTTAAAGAACCTCCACATGACAAAAAGGTTCTAGAAAGAACTATGACATTAGATTACATTACCTTAATAACTTCTTAACTTTTGAAAGGTTCTTCAAACTCCCACATCTCTTTATCAAACATGTTTTGAGAAAAGCAAAGATGTTCTTCTATGGCATCTTTCAAAAAACCTTCTGTGTCACCTTTTTAAGAACAAACATTTTCTTGAATGTATTTACTGATACTTTTCCTTAGTTTATGCTTTTAACTTCCTTGTGAAGATCATTGCACTTGCATTTTAAGTAAGGTCTGATCTATTTTCTATTGTTTGATTATTAAAACATATATTATCTGATTACATAAAGGTATATTCTGAATGACAAACACTTCCAAAAGTCTGCAATCACTGTTTTCACTAATATATAACTAGTGTATTGAGCTGTAGATGATTCCTTTATTACTTAAGAAGCTGTAGAGCAGCAATAAAACTACACTAAGATTAACATCCAGCATACATCATATCTGAACACTGATGAACAATTCATGAGGCAGGCAACTTATCAAGGGCATTGGGAATTCTACAGACATTTACAGTAAGTAATCACGTAATTTAATTGCTGCTTGAAGTTCCTTAAAAATAGTTATTAAATTAGCACTGAATATAAAGAATATTTTTATATTTTATATATTAAAGTGTTTTATGAGCTAGAATAAGCTATTAGTGTATGAAATAACAGCAATTATTAGTATGACAAGTTATTCTAAACTGTCAAAAACTCCATCATCTCATTCATCAAGACAGTTTATAATCAGTGGTCATTTTTGGATGATATAAACTGTAGCTGCTTTCATAAAACATTACATTTATCTTAGGTTTAATGCATAAGGGAAAGTGTTATTAAAATGCACAGAAACGTCAGAGTGCTGATATTTAAACTTAGGTCTTAAACTCAGTTCTTTTCAACTTAACCATTTTCCTCTGGGGAAAACCTTCACATAAGATGGTTTATGCCAGCAGAGACAGGTCTATAGGTTTAGAAACTGGACGCTTATTACCTGCAGACTCTGCAGTCCTCCATAGGCTGTGAACAAGGACAAAAATCCAAAAGAGACCACAAGAACGTTTTTGGTATTTCGGCTTATCATGTTGGCAGATTGGAAATCCTGTGGCGCGGAGAGAGGAATACCACAGGTCTGGCAAGTTCGACTGAAAGGCAGGTGGTTGGGTCTAAACATATATGTAGCGCGGACCCGCCTGCCTGAGGGCGAAGTTCCACCTGGAGGCCATAAAAATGTCAATAGAAAAGCCTGTGCCATGTCAATCAAGCTCATCTTGCAGGCAGTGGCAGTTTATTGTGTAGTTAAACTGTTACAGTTCTGCATTTTTGAACAGAAAATACAGAATTCAATAAAAAGAACTGTAATTACATCAGAGCTTTAGAATAGAAGGATACGTTTATAGCTGGATTAAAACATCTGCGTGTGTTCATGCACCTCTCTCATGTGCAGGGCAATGTGTGTGCAGTACAGGCCAGGCAGTGTTGGGTTACTTTGAACAAATGTGGAATATGAGAATTGATTTAGTGCTGATTTCAGTGTCTGTACTGTCTGTTTGCTCCACATAGTGAACAGGGTGCAAAGGTGAAATAACAAACACCGCCAGACACCGCCAGACGCCGCCAGACACCACCAGCTTGGCCTAAAACATGTAGTGTTTTTGAGAACTTGACTGATTAAGTGCGCGGCTTTGGCTGCACAAACTCTTATTTCTCTTTGCTTTTCTGTTTGAGTGAATTCAATGTTGGCTTTAAAATGCTGTAAAATTGTCACATTTACATTTACATGGTTACATAGACACAAGACTATGTTGAATTTTGTTGTTAGGGAGTGACAGGCTAGATTTTGCACTGATGTTACTTACTGCGTAGCGCTACCTCACAAATGAATTGTACTGAATTACAGTCATGCGCTTCCTAGAGGCCATACAAATTTCAGAATTAGAGAAATTTTGGTGAAACAGTCGTCAAGCTGCTGAATAAAAAGTACCCCAAACCTTCCAGATTTCAGGGGCAATTGCATGAAGGGACACGCCCACCTAGGGACACATCGCTGTTCTTTTTCAGCGATTTGGGAAGACAAGTATGCCCAGTGTCATGTGGGCTGGTAAAAACTTTGACAAACATTATATGTGAAAACTCAACACAAATATGTTTATTTCTATGAGTTTAGTCTATTCCCTCCCATGGCCACCTGCATTTGGCACAGTCATGCTGGGTCATGTATCACTGAGAGGTCATTTTCTGTAGAATCTGTTTAGAACATCGAATTAATTTTATTCTCTTTCCTCTGATGAGAACATTCAGAAAACCAGTGCATGTCTCCTAAGCCGCCACCGGGTTCTTACAACCCATTGATCAAAATCAGCTTTTCTCCACATTCAGAACTGAAGTCATAGCTTTCAAAACACCTGCATTTATCAGATTTTACGTGTTGATTCCTAACTACGTTTTGAAGAAGATTACAGAAGGATCTCCTACTATATTGGTCATATTTGGATTTCTGCTAATTTTTTACTGAAAATGGCTTTAAAATGTTTTGTTTTTAAATGTATCACAATGTATTTTTTTACAAAACTTGTAATAATGCAAAAGAGATTGTGACAGTATCAGAAATCCATTAGAAATTACATTGTGATATTGTTTTTATTTTTTTATGCCACTCAGCTAAAGTGTCTACCCATAATTTGGGCACGGTAAATTAATGAAGTGCAAAATAGACCAGTATGATCTTGTCGCATTGTTACTGTACTACCCATCTGTCCTGGAAACCTTTTCACCTTTTCAGCAGCAGGTAAGACAGCAGCTCTCACGACTCACCCACTCCACACAGTGACTGTGGAAAAGCAAGTAAAACAGCATGCAAATATGAAGCCAGGAGCCAAAGTCTCGTCTTTAACGCAACAGGGTTTTACTGACTGGACGCCTCTTCTTTAGCAAACGTAACCTGCTGTATTTTATCGAGAGAGCAAAGCAGACACAGCATTTATCATTTAGATATCAGTCATATAGTTATTTCATTTGTGTGCACCATTACACATCTTTTCTATTATATTTTGAATGTCGAAACCGCAGATGATCAGCATATCTCAAAGTTCATTTAACAACACACATTTTAAACAACACGCATTCCAAAGGGCATTTCCCGGATGATGTACCCTTTGACTGAGTTACTGCACTGCACCTGAGTGTGTGTATGTGATTTTATTTTTCTAATTATAACACATTGATCTGATTTTTACACAGGTCTTATCTCGCCTCAGAGTTATTCAGATTGAATTAAGCAAACAAAGTGATGTGCAGTCCTGGAGGCACCTCAGATTCATGTTTTTCTTACTACTGTATGAAAAGGAGGGTGAGTGAAACATTTCTGAAACTAAATTCAACTCTATCTGTTGGGCAAATTTGTTTGTCCTTGATGTGGGCTCTTTAGGAAACTCACTGAGTTTGTGCCAGCTTTGTGACCCGTGTGGAGAAGAGACAGCTTCATGTCGGAAAATTGCTTTGAGCAATTGATTGCATTCAGCCACAAGAGCATCAGTGAGTTCAGCTCCTTTTAATTCGATTTTATTGTTAAATTCAACTTTTTAATTCAACTTTTTAAACACAGCAATAAAAAGTCTGAATTAGCCTGTAAATAAAAGGAATCAAAACAACAGGAAACTGTTCAAACTATAAAAATACAACATTTAATCGGGATCAGTCAGAAATTTTTGCAGCGTCCTGAATTTAGTATGAAATTGAGCACCTAGAGACCCCACCCAGTTCTCTCTCTCTCGCTCTCTCTCATATATTTATAATATGAAATGTAGAAAATATGCATTTAATTACTTTTGCCCAGATGACATTAATTTACCTATGGAATATCAACTAAACGTGTCATTGGACTGGAGTGCACAAAGTTTTGCAAACTGTAGATGGAAGGATGGATGAATGGATGGATAGACAGACGGATTTTTGGGTTTAGAGAGCATGAATGAAATGTAGAGCACCAACAGAATTCTGTTTGTCAGTTTGCTGACTCCTGGAAATAATTGCACCGATATGTTTTGTTCACAGGGGGCTCTCGGGTTACGACTGTCTCGACATTTCAAATTTATGACGCTCACTCTCACAAAAACTTACAAAAACTGAGACATGAGTGTTTCGTCTTATGCCGTTGGCGTCGGACAGACGGACTACGTGGGTGAGCTAGTTTGGTTGCACATGGTGGAAGAATATGCAGAAAACGTCGTGATGCGGCGTATGAGTGAGGGAGCTGGCGTCCCCCAGTACGCTTATCTACGCCATTTTGGACTGTTAAAAGCGCAAGTGTTTTTACTCATTTTATGTCATTTTTTTTCCGTTACTACAGTACAGTGTACAAGTACAGTATATTTATGTCCTTTTCCTTTATCTGTGGCTTCGTTGTGTTTTTATGTTCTAGATTATGATTTTACAAGTGTGTTAGAATTGGTAAGTGACTTGGGCTGGGGTGTGTTTCAGCTTACACCAAAATTCTTGTTACATCACAGTCGAAGGAACGTATCCGTGCCGTAACTTGAGGACTCCCTGTATATGGAAAGGGTCCAGGTCCTAGTCCCGTCCTAGTTCAGCACAGGTTGGTGATTTCCCTGCTCTAACACACCTAACTGAATTCAGTTAGCCAGGTTTATAAGCCCAGGGTGTAAAAGACCACCTTTGGTATCACAGCCCTCTAAAGGCCCTTATGCAGTGTAGACCTGTATACACACCCTGTGCCCATTTAGCCCCAAGTGATACTGCAGTCTGGCCTAATAAACTTTAGTGTTACCTCCCCCCTGTGGTTTATGACAAGAACCGATTATGGTGTATATAACCTTATTTACATAATGTATTTGATCTGAGCAGAGATAAACTCTAATGACCGAAAGAAAGATTCCCCTGGAAGGTTATTTTCAGTTTATTGTATCTTTCATATCTTCTAGGATGCACCGTTTACTGTAACTCCCCTCAGCCAATTCACCAAGCACATCACAGTTCCAAGGTCCAGTCGTTCAAGACAGCGCGATAAGATAAATGCTATATGCTATCAGTTATGAGAATCTTTTATTGCTTTACGTGTTCCTCTGAAAATGATGCATTGCGATTGTGCTCAGAGACCACAGCAGAAACAGCTGCATCTCCACCCATCAATAAAGAGCCTATGAACATGACAGTCTGTGTATTTAAGTGTGTGTCACCGTGTTGCTATTAGATCAAATTACTCTAATTAACCACAGTAAACGAATTAGATGTACCAGTAAACTCTTTTTTTAAAGATGCATATGATAAAATGACAAATTTTCTTTGCCATTTTAAAATAAAAATGTGTGATGTAGAATGTAAACCTAGTACACATGTAATTTATGGAAATAAATGTGAAACAATCAGTATGCATGTATAGGCCTATTAAGCCTAAAGCAGTTTGGCCCTGCCCTTTCACTGTGAGGTTTTAAGAAGTGTTTCAGACCAGATGGCTTTCAGAAGGAGGCACAGCCAATTATCTGAAGAGTTATAATAATGGATTTTTCAGTTCGTAAAATCATGAATGTTTTGAGTGAAGAAAAAATAAGCCCAAAACACGACCCCTTGCTGGTACAGAGTCAGAGAACTATGGTCTGTCTGGACGGTTTTAGACTAGTGTCTGTATATTTTTGTATGGTGGACCATTTTCAGCCTAGCCGAGACACTGATGTGTGTGAAAGCCTCAGAAACACAGCTGTGTGTGATACACTCTTACCATTGCTACACAGACTACCATGTTACTGTTGTGCTGAGAACAGTCCATCATCCAAATAAAATTCGATCAGCAACACTCTCTCAATCAAACCTGACCTGTGATGAATAGGTTAGAGCAGGGCTGTTAAGTTGTGCTGCAATAGAAGGGCCACCGTCAAATAATTCATTTGTATAAGTTGGCGCTATATAAGGGAGGAGCTCAAGTGAGTAGAAGCAGAAAGTAAGTGTTCGGCGTGGATGGTGTGTGTGTGTGTGTGTGTGTGTGTGTGTGTGTGTGTGTGTGTGAGCATATATTAATCACATTGTTATACACAACATTCAATAATTAATTCAGAAGTAGTGTATTGTGCACTTTTATTTTAAAAATACTGCTTTATGAACAAAACTGCAATAACATTTAGTTTGCAAACACTTTAAAGAAATACGGTAATAAGCAGCTGTGTTAAAGGGGACAGCAGTGTTCCCTTAAACACAGTTACACAGCTGCAGTTCAGATATTGTATCATACTATTATAAATCTTAACTTAAACATAAATGTAATCAAATCAACCATAAAACCAAAGTTATTTGCCACTGCAGGGCATTCATGTTTGATCTAGTTTATTATAGAAAAACAAGTTCCCCTCAGAGTCTGGAGGACGGGGGACGGAACCATTATAGCCACTTTTTCCCTCCCTGAGGACAACCCAGACATTTTCCCTCAATATATATATATTTTTATTTTTTTTCGCGTCATACATACTGCATATTGTATATAATAAATATGTAATGTACATACACATTGCCTTCTTTTGGCATCTGAATTTTCTTGCTGTTACTTTTCCTTGTTACTTTTTCCATTTTCGTGGTCCCATTATATAATAATGTTGATGTGTACCCAGTAACTGTGGGTACACATCAACAATGGACACAACAACAGTGTAACTAACGGTGATGTGTTTATTGTTGCAGCTGGATTATAGCACTACACCCTACATCACATGTATCAAACTCAAGGCCCGCGGGCCAAATCCAGCCCGCCACGTCGTTTTATGTGGCCCGCCAGACGTTTTACAAATTTCCCATTTCTCACTCAAATCCAAACTGGAAGAAAAAAAAAACGGAAAACGAACGCTCTTATTCCATTTTGGGTTTGCATTTGTTCCAGCAGTTTACAGGAGGCGGGTACGGAGCATGGAGATGTGCCTTATTGTCACAGAGAGGAGAAACTAGTGATGGGAAGTTCGGCTCTTTTCAGAGAGCCAGCACTTGGCACAGCTCCCAAAGACGAGCCGGTTCTTTCAGCTCCCAAACAGCTCTTAGTTTATCATCATCTGTAGCCTCATATTTTAGCCTAACTTGGCAAATATAAATGCTTTGTGTGTTGATAAACCCTTTTGCATTTAGTGTTTTTATGAGAAGCCTTATAATTGTCCAATTTTTGTGTAATTGTTCTGTTACAAAAGCAGGCATTCTTACTTTTGTTTAATATTTTAATCTAACTTTTCATTTTAATTTAGCACTACAAACAAATCCACAGAACAGTCATATTTTATTTCCTCTGAATAAACAGAATCACTGCAGGACACACTATTATTTCTGTTCAGAGCAGCTTGAAAATGTGTCCCTTTAAACTTCTGATAGGTAATAAATATGCAACAATGTGCAAAGCATGATCTTTGCAATGAGATGTACAAAAACAGTACCACTGATCAGCGATGCAGATTCATGATAATTTAACATTCCTGCAAACATTGTTTACATGATCCTTTACTGCTGGAAATGTTTTATTGCTGATAATGGCCCATAAGCTGATAAAGACACAAGCTGCGTAGCAACCACATTCTTCCTTTAAAGCAGTTATGAAAGTTTCATTTGATTACACATTAATAGAAACCAACTTTGGGAGGAAATGTTACTTCATGTATAACATCCCTGATGGGAGGGGATGTCAGACTCTGTATCTTCCCTGCTGTCCTTAAAGGAGAACTCCACTATTTTTCTTTTTCACTGACAGTGGTTGACCTGAAATGCTTTAAGTTCTATAGAAACTTGCAGAGTCAGAATTGCTCACCGTGGTGGTGATAGGAACCACACGTCTAAAGCCCTTGCCTCTAATGCCCAGTTAGAACCAATCAGAACTTTTTCTCTGTGTTAAACTATATGGACAAAAGTATTGGGACGCCTGACCATGACACCAACAGTGACTTTAATGACATTGAATTCAAATAGATGGAGTTGGTCCCCAGCTATATATAACAGCTTCCACTCTTCTTGGAAGCCTTTCCACAAGATTTTGGAGTTTCTGTGGGAATTTGTGCCCATTCATCCTGTAGCGAATTTATGAGGTCAGACACTGATGTAGGACGAGAAGGTCTGGATCACAATCTCAGTTCCAGTTCATCCTAAAGGTGCTGGATGGGGTTTAGGTCAGGGCTCTGTGTGGGCCAGTCAAGTTCTTCCACACTGAACTCACCCAGCCATGTTTTTATGGAGCTCGCTTTGTGCACTGGGACACAGTCATGCTGGAATAGAAAAGGTTCTTCCCCACACTGGGTCCACAAAGTTGGAAGCATGACGTTGTCCCAAACGTCTTGGTCTGCTGAAGCTGGACTGAAGGTCTTACACAGTATGTTAGCTAGTTTGGAACTGACAGTGGGATTAATTAATCATGCTTCAATTTACAATGGGTGTAGACCAATTTTGTGTGTAAAAACTTTGTTCTGTGAAACCTGGAAATTCTAGATATGTCACCAACTGCGAAAACGAGCCATAATCTAACCAGATTTCAGTCAGTGGTTAGAAATGGAGATCAGTTGAAGCAGCTTTAATCCACTGGCACTTTACTGAAAGAGCCACTGTAAAACTGCAACATGCAAGGTAAAATGTACGTTAATGTCTGCTACAACCTTCACACAACACGTTTTGGTCGCCTAGTGGTTAGGGTGTTGCCCTGCAATCAGAAGGTTGTGGGTTCGAATCCCAGCACAGCTAGTGTCATCACTGAGGTTCTCTTGAGCAAGGTACCATCCCAACACACTGCGCCCCGGGCACCCCTTGTTGGTTGCAGCCCCCTGCTTCACTTGATGAATGGGTTAAATACAATGAAAGAATTTCACAGCGAAAGAATATGTGGTGTGGTGTGTTTACACATGACGATAAGGGACCACTTTGCTTCACATGTCTAGAATGTCCATGTGCTCCAGTGTTAGAACATCCCACAGGGGCATTAGAGGAAATTACCATTATTAGACGTGTTGTTTCTCTTCTTTGACATTTAGGCCTTGCAGCAGTTGTCTCTAATGCCCAGTTCTTTCTTTACCAAACATGAAAACTCCTTGCCGAACAAAAACATAAGAACAGGAATTCCAGTGAATGACAGCATTACTATTACCCTCTTTTAACACCGCTGAAGGCTTCATCTGGTCGCCCACAGCGCTGTTTGATGTGGCCAGCTGTTCCTGGCTTTAAACATGAGCTGATTATCATGATTGTCATAATTCTGTGCAGAAAGTAATGAAGCACATTTTGCAGTTTAATAGAGTACGGAGGTAGGTGTTAAAGCCTGCGCTGTCAGATAGAGATGTAAAGCGGATTTAAATAATAGAGTTCTATCTCTTTCTGTTCTTGGTCCTCCTCGAAACTGCAAGGCCTCCCCGGCATCTCCTGAGGCCCACCGACAGGATGCTAAAGGAGAAGTGAAAAGACTGAAGCTACTTCTCAAACACTCACGGTATTGCAAGCTCATACATGTTTTGTATTGTTTACCAGGTGCATGACTGGAGATTCGTGTGTAGATGTTCCCAAGGCTGAATTCCTGACAATGTTTCCACAGAGCAATAGCAGGTCTGTGACGTAGTGATGACACAGTGGTGAAATCTCTTAGAGTCTCTTAAGCTGCAATGATTGGGTCCTGAGCTGGTACTTTTATATCCTTATGGATCAGGCTTGTTTATTTGTCAGAAACCCAATAATTTCTGTATCTGAGATAGTCTTTGGTCCCATGGTTTTCTGAGCCTGAGCAACTGAGATCTGAAGACATTGGTTAATTAATCAAACCCTACAGCTATAAAAGTGAGTCTTTACTCCTTTTTGGTACTGATTTGCAAAACAAAAAAAACAGAAAATCCAAATGTAAATATTTAAATGTAAATAAAATATTAAAATACTGAATTCATACTAAATTCAGTGGTTGGATCTGAATGGGTCAGTCGGCTGCAGAACTTCTAAACTATTTTTTTTTTTAACTTTTGATTCATGTGCTTCTGCTCCACTGTTCTTCTGGCGATGCATTTCTCCGAAGATCAGACAAGCTATGTGTGTTCAAAACTGCAATCCTGACTCAATCCAGTCTTAAAGTAGTTGAATTCACTTATTGGAAGACCTGTATACAAACTTTTCAGACTAAAAAAGAGGTCATTGACTCCCACTGGCCCCTGGTGTAATGTGGTCCTGCTGCTACTGCTTCTTGGGGCGCTGGGGCCCAGCACGTGGTGTCCTGCGTCTGTCTGGAGACTTGGTCTGTCTCTCCACACACTCCAGCTTGCCAGGCAAAACACAACGAGTCAAGCTGGGGTCATCAGCCTCCAACATCTTCCAGCGCTTCCTGTTGCTGTACGCCCCCTCTGCGGCCTGTTTACGCAGACTGTTTACTCAGCAGCCGGAGGCCCAGGACTCTCTTGAGTCTAAAGACCAGTCCCTACACAGCTACTTATTACTGTGATCCCAAGAAGAACAGGCCGCAGAGACTCACCACATATTTGCCACACAGCAGGCTACTACTTCTTGTAAAGTGCCTTGAAATAATACTGTTGGTTCAACAGTGAATACACTTAAAAGCCCTAAGTAACATGTTAAATTCATGGAGAACCCTCAGGGTCTTCTAGGCATTCAGAACGCTGTATGGAAACTAAAAGTAAATTTCAAATGTATTATTCTATACAGATAATAATGGAACACATTAGTAATGACATGCTTGGATTCAGAGCCCCCTCAAGCAGAATGAAATAAAAGTAATAAAACAGTAAAGTATTACATTCTAAAAGAATTAATCCTAAAAATATATGGTAACTGTGACCTGCACACCACTTTTCAAAACACACTGGGCACTGATTACTGATGCTTCATTTTTCTGTTCTGAATATGTTGCTGTGGCTGTTTCATACTATAAGTGGTATAAGCAGTTGTTTTGGGCCCTGAGTGTGCACTTTTGGTAAATGTAATTTCATTTGTCCGAAAAAGGGAGTCCAGACATTATTTTGTATGAAAAGTTCTTGCTTGCAAAGGAAGATAACTGGGGTTGGTGAGTTTGGGGTCCCCGAGCAATTAGTCACCCCTGACCTCCAAAATGTTCGGAACCAGCCCTACAGTCTTGTGTTACAGCTCAGCCCTGTTTGTCATAACCCCAGTCTCTCAGCAGTCCTGCTTTGGCTCAATTTTACCACTAGAGGTCGCTGTTGTACATGTAACTGTCACAGTGAAGCCTGTTTTAGTATGTGTTACTGAACCTTTGGACATTGGTCCCGTTTTCTCTCTCTCTTTCTCTCTCTCTCTCTCTCTCTCTCTCTCTTTCTCTCT
>JBBPCX010000160.1:2613057-2631708 GCA_037974365.1 Hydrocynus forskahlii
AACTGGAACAGAGATTGTGAGCCAGACCTTCTCGTCCAACATCAGTGTCTGACCTCATAAATGCTCTACAGAATGAACAGACACAAATTCCCACAGAAACTCCAAAATCTTGTGGAAAACCTTCCAGGTGGAAGCTGAAAAGTGGGACCAGCTCCATATTGCAGTCTTTGTATTTGAATGCAGTATCATTAAAGTCCCTATTGGTGTATCGGTCAGACCAGTACTTTTGTCCATATTGTGTACATATTGCACACTTTTTGGATGTTAAAAGTTTCCCTAGTACTAAATTACACATTTGTACTTGTAATTTAAAGTTTACATTTATAGTAAATTTATACATGTGTATTCTGTGGGTCTTTTTGTACTCTGTAAAATCTGGAGCCACGGTGTCTCATCTCACTGTATACCTCTATATAGCTGAGATGACTTTGACTTCGAAATTTATGAATTAAAAACTCTTGACAGCATAAATAAATCTGCCATGGCAAGGGTTACCAGTTTTAAATAATTAATGGCTTGATGGGTAGTGGAATACTGATGTCTCTGTGTTTCTCTGCCAGTCAGAATCTCCTGGCCTGTTACAACATGAAATATGAAATAACTTCTGCAGAAAGGGAAGAGAGCTGAAAGATTACTCCTGAAAGGGTTTTTGCTTGGTGTTACATAACATTCATAGCTTTGAGGAATGTATATTATAGATTTTTGTTTATTTTTATTGTTTCACACAAGACAGGTAACTGGACGTATAGTGGCATAACAAGCATACTCACACCCAAAATGTATTACATTAAGTTCTGATTAAAAATTTAATTTTATGAGATTGCCTGAGGGTTGACTAGGGTGAGCTCATATGTGTTCTTTCCTTGTTTGTGTGCATGTGTGAGTGGGTGTTTAGTGCTGTGTGTGGGTGTTTAGTGCTGTATGTGTGTGTGTGTGTGTGTGTATGTGTGTGTGTGTGTGGTGGAGCAGGCGAGACGGGTTTTTCCTGCCGCTGATGGCTCTTACTGACAGGCGTGAGTCACTCAGTGCCTGCCCATTGTTAACTGTTTGCTGATGTGCTCAGGATCTGCTGGGCATTTTCTGCTGCCGCTCTCCAGCACAATGCACAATGGCACAGGGATGCTGACACCCTACAAAAATGTCTTTATTTAGCAAAATCCAAACAGCCCGCATGGACACACAAGTGGTCCGCTGCAGAGAACCTCTGGAAAGAGAGAGAGAGAGGAAAAGCAAGAATGTAAGGGCTTTTGACTCTTATACAGAATCCAGATTTCCATATAAGTCTGTTTCTCTAATCTGTTTATACATCCCAGTATGAACAAAATCAGTAAACGAAAAAAAGAGTTAAACAAACCAGAATATGTTTTGTAATAAGGTAATGATGGACTTTTGTTGTTGTTTTTTTTACTTAGTTAAGTGGTTCTTGCCATAATGTGGAGTAGAACCGTAGTGGAACAGGATCACTAACTGTGTACCAACCCAACCATCACAACTGATGATCCCAAATACATTAAGAAGGAGAGAAACTCCACTAATGAACACTTGACGAAGAACACCTGTTAATTAAACACCATTCTAGGTCGGTTCCTCATGAAAAAAGACAAGAGTGTGCAAAGCTGTCGTCAGAGCAATAGGTGATGTTTTCAATATTAATCTACAATGTAGCCAATAATAAATACAAAGGAAATCGTTATATGTATGTATGTATATAGATGTAAAGATTGATGCCAAACGGAAAAACAATAAATGAGTGGAGAAGGTCAAGGTGTGCTACATAATACAGTTAAACAATTACAATCCCACCATGCTCTGTGCTTTGCATGAAAGTGCTAAGCAGGTCCACTTGACCTCAATTTTGAGTCGAGATGGAAAAATGACAAGCTCTAATTGACTTGGAAAGAGATTTGGGGATTTTCAGCTTCAGCTGTAAAGAGAGCACAGCTGGTTAAAGTTCCAGCAGGGAAAGTGAGAAAAGTGACATCTGCCTTTATATCTATGGGAGACACATCAGCCGACAAATGGGTACGTTCAGTGACCGTGATGTTCACGTTTAGTGTGATATAATGAGGAACAACTGTTTCTCAGGTGACTGAGAATTTAAGTGTAGGATGTAACCAGCAAGTGCAACCCATTTATAGCAATTTTGGGGGGTAGCTGTGTACATTACAGTTAATGGTTCAATGAGAAATGTGCTACTCTCTATCATTTAACTGAGGAAAATAAATTGATTAAATAAAATACATTTAAAACAAATTTTCTTTCATATATTATTATTTTCTGTAATTTGCCTGCATGATCTGCATGAGTGCATGATCTAAACATCTTAGCATGAAGATGATAGATAGTGTTATAAAAGACAAAAAAAAAAACTGTTTTTGAATTGTTACTGAAGGCTTTTATATATTAGGTTAACTTTGTATTCTCCACAAGTGGGTGAGTGCATGTGCAGCACACAAGACGTGGCTCCGTTTCCACACTTTCACCATCTGCAAACACTCTGGCAGGCATTCCCTCCCTCAGTCTACCGAGAATGAAGAAAGATTCATAAGCACACAATAGAGAATATTAGAAAACATTTAGTTGTTCAAAAGTAAATTGGGAAATTTTAGGTCTGAGGGCTGAGAAAACTGCCCACAACCGACATAGCAAAGTCATTGAAAAATATATAAAAATAGTGCATATCAAAAATATAAAAAATACCTCACAAATAACTTCAAAAAATAGATGCAATATAGTACAAAGTGCATATTAAAATCAAAATGGATTTATTCTATAGTGTAGCTGCACATTTTCTTTTGCTCTGACACATTCACTGAAACTCAACAAGGCCATTTTAATTAGCTGCTGAGTTGGATCACTTGTGTCAGAGCAGGTAAGACATTAAAAAATGCATGACAGGGATCCAAGGAGGGTAGAGGTTTCTTAAGTGCTTTGACTTCTACTCCAACACATATGAGGACAGTAATCTTCTATTCTATTCCACTTTGACGAGGTTCTATTGAGTTAATACATTTCTTTTCAGTTTCATTTTTTATTCCACGTTTTTCTGTTGTGTTGGTTCGTCTCCTGAGTTCCCTTGTTGTAGTTCACACCTCTCACTCTTTATTTTGGACCAAAAAAGAGAACAGTAGCACCTAACGGACTTCAGTTCCTGTGCTGATAGACGCTGTGTGTGCAAAGAAGATCCACTGTTGTTCACTGTGGAACTCAGTACATAAGGGTTTTTTTGGACATAAAGGGGGAATTCCATCAATTTTTCAAAATGTCTGCATAATTCACTCATTGAGATGTGGGGGTGGAGGTGGGGGTGGTGGCCCAGTGTGTAGGATACCTGCCTCCGGACCAAGAGGCCATGGGATCGAATCCTACCTTCAGCATACCACCACTGGGTTCCTGAGCAAGACCCTTAACCTCATGTTGCTCCAGGGAGACTGCCCCCTGTAGTTAGGGAATGGAAGTCGCCTTGGACAAAAAAGCATCTGCTAAATGATGTAAATGTAAACAAAGTCATCCAGGCTGGTTTGATATGAAATGAGTAATTAAAGAAAAATTCAATTTAGATTTTTTACAGTGGTGGTGATAGGAACCAGGGGGCAAGACATTTCAAACATAGCCATTTTATTTACTCTCCAAAACCACCAGTGAACCCCTACATGTGAAGTCTTGAGTGTTTACATGTAATACTGAATGGTAAATAGCAAAATAATGTTAAATCTGACAAAAAATAAGTAGGTACTAAGTAGGCAATATTTTGCCTCATAACACCCTTCTTGTACCACTGTGCCAATTAATGGTTAAAAAAAAAACAAAAATGAGTCCAAAACCTTCTCAAAACTATCATAAAACAATATCTCAGGCTTAAGGCAGCATATTTACAATGGTGTTATGTAAAAAAATCTTTCTTTAAAGGAATTTTAGAGGCATTATATACTTCAGACATCTGGTTCCATTCAACACCACTGTCAGCAATTCTGACTTTTTACATCAAAACACTCTGAATGACTTGATTCACATCTTAACCATTCAATTCTGTAGGACTTTTAGAATTCTGGTAATTAGTGGAATTCCCCTTGAATACTTTTTACTCTTACTCAAAAATGTGCCAAAGGTACCAAAAAAAACTTGTTTCATCTTGGATCAGTAGAGGACTCCTGTTAGTGTTAAATGTAATCCTGTTTAAAAACTCTACAAGGACTCTACTCTACAAAGAACCATTTACAACATGTTTTAATCAGGTTAAGAACCATTTATGGCTTCATATGGTTCTTTAAGTGTTCCCACCTCTATATAGCACCATTGTGTTTATTAAAAAAATGTTTGAAGAACCACAAGGAGTGTGGGCTGCTTTAATTTCTCTTTCTAAATAATTTCTTGTTTCTTCAAATAATCATTTTCTGTGGAGCTTTGATTGCTATGTAGGTTAACAATAATAACTTTACTTCCCATAGACATAGGTGCATCAAAGTCTGAAATCACTATATAAACGTTTGGAATTCATGTTTTAAATAAAATAAGGCAAAACTGGTTGCATATCACTCCCTAACTATTTACTAAAATATGCTAAATATTCTTTGTTGACAAATAAATGTACGGTATGTTCACCATTTGAGAGCCTTGATCGGCAAGAATCTTCTTTTATTGATATTTAATTATTCTTTTATTTCTTTTATGCTTTTTTCTATTTTCTACTGTCTTTATGCTTAATAGTTTTTTTCTATTCCTGTAAATCCTGAGTGACTTGTGTATGATCATGGGCCTTGAAATAAACTTGAACAGCACCAGGGTTTGGAAGCTGCTTTAATGTGTTTCACTTGACACTGTCCAGGCCTGTGTCTCTGCAGTGGGAGCTGGGAGGCAGGGAAAGGAGTCCTCTGCAGTGGGAGTGAAGGGTGAGGGCAGTGGCGACCGTGTCTGGTGTGTTAACGACAGGATCTGCCGGTTGACGCGGGGCCGAATCAGGGATGTCAAGGTCAGTAAGAAGAAGAGGGGGAGCGTTTTCCTATGCAAAAACTAGCATGAATTATTCAGCTCCTCCTTTGTCTCCCTGTCCTCTTCAGCGAGCGGTGGAAGCAGATCCTCTGACAGGTTTATTCCAGGCCTGTCTGAGGAGGAAAGAGCATCGCTCTCTTCTCCTTCACACCTCCTAAAACGGCCTTGTAATTAGGCTGGCAAATTGCAGGCAGCGCTCTCTGTTTCTGAGCAAGGGGGCCTGTGGGAAACGTACGTCCCCCTAGTGTTCCTTTGTCTTCCAACTGTAAGGGGAAGCAGCTGAGGTGGGACCTTATTATCCAGGAAAGTTTTTAGAACAACATATTAGCATTTTTAAACAGAGCCAGCCTATCTTCATCCTGAATATCTCTTCAGAGACAGGTTTCACACCCACCGCAGAGGTGTAAACTAAGGCCTTAATCAAGACAAGGGATTGGTACATCAGTGAAATAAAGACTCGAGCTGAAAGAAGTGTCTTAAACTAGCTTCAGACCACCAATGAAAAGTTTTTGCACATCACGTTTTTTTTTATCATATTTTTATCTTTTCTAAAAATTCTAAACTGTTGATTTTTATTCTTGTTAATCATTAGAAAGTTGTTTAGTGAACAAATATGTCAAATAAAACAAGTTTCCTTTATAAGATGAAAGAATCTGTAACAGTGCATGTCTGACTAACTGGTTGCTGGTGATGCAGAGTCAAATTCTGTCCTTTAACTTTAGATGCACTCGTTCATTGTTTCATCCCACTGACTGTCACTTAATAGCTTGTTAAATATCTAACACCTGTCTGGTGGTTCACATTATAATTATAATTTTTGTAGTTCAGTAATGATGAATAAAAATGACATTTACTTGCTAATAAAGGCTCAAACGGTGAACAAACTGTGAATGTATGTTTTAGCAAAGATTACTGAGTCTAATTTTGGTAAATATTAAGGGAGTAACATGCAATTTGGTCTAATTAATTAACCTTGATTACAGACTTTTATATAGTCATTTCAAACATGTTTCAGAAAAGTACTATGTGAGGAAATAAAATACTATTAAGAAAGTAAAAGTTGATATTTTCCACCTTTGCTGTTTATCCAGTAAGCTTCTGAATGGGTCTGGGGTCAGTAGTGTCAGTTCTTTAGAATTAGGGTTTTAAGTTGCCAAACTTGTCTGGGACCCTGTTCTAAGCAAGAGCGTTCAGTCGAGAAGAGTGAAAACAACCAGACAACGTTGCTGCTGTATTATTAGCCCCATCACTTTCTCTAAAACTGTGTCAGTCAGTCGGCTGAGAAAGTTTTCTTGTTTTTTTTCCAGCCATAATGAATGATGGGAGAAGTTGGTGTACTGAGAGCGTGTCTGAGTGAAGTGAAGGCTGAGGCCACAAAACTGTGTCATATTCGAATGAATAGTGGTGCCCAAGCGCATCGTCCAGCCAGCCGTGGCCGTCGGAGGGTTGAACACAATAACTGCACCGAGGCCTCATCTTTGGGGCCACTGCCCTCTGAGGCCGCAGCACATTCCAGGAACTAACGGTCCCACAGGTCACTCTGCTCAAGCTGTTCAGTCAAACCGGCCGGGTCGAGCTACAGTCGGAAGAGAAAAGCATCATGTGTAGCTTTATGATCTGTAGGAGCTCCATAATCACTACCACAATTTAGCAAATTCACCATGAAGGTGGAATTCTTACATAAGCTTCTGTCTGCTATATAAACTCAAAGTATATTTACAGTCACATGCAAACGTTTGGTCAAATTGCATGTTCTATTGATTTTCTGGGTGGAAATAAGGACACATCCTCTGTGTTTATGCACAGTAATTGTTTCTGTGCTAAATGTAACATTTTGTCTTCAGTATTTTCTACAAATAACTCAACATGAATTCAAATAGAGAATCAATTAGTAAAATTCATAGCTACTGGGTTAGAAACTAGATCTCTGTACATTTACATGCATACATACATGCATGCATACATATGTATGTACATATATCATTATATTTTATAAAACATAGCGTACTGATTTTACACTATTTTTGCAACCAATTTGTTCGTAGTTTATTCCAAACTAAAAAGAATTACCCATTCTTCATATGATATGAAAAATACATAAAGTGAAAAATAGGAGTTGTAATATGGCGATGATGAATTCTTTGTATTTTGTATTGTCGATTTGTGTAAGAATTCAACATCACTTATTCATATTTGCATGTTGCTGTGATACACTAGGATAAAAAATAATAAAAGAAAAGATGGTGTCACAGTGAGAGTTTACTGTGGGACGCGTAGTGTGTGTGTGTGGGGGGGTGTTAAATTGCTGTAGTCTGCCTGCCTGCTGGATTCCTCTCAGCCCGGTGCACCGAGCGCGTGGGTGGTAACTCTCCTTCAGCTCTGTCGCAGATGCAGAAGTTGCGGTGACTGGAGATGGTTGCCATGGAAAATGCAATTAACAGGTGCCTCCTAAAGCCTTTGCTGTTTCTGTTAAGGACCCTGTGTTCTGCCTCTCTTTGCTCGCTGGGCTGTTTTCAGGCAAATTCTTCAGACGTCTCTCGCTCTTCATGGCTGAATAGAAGAAACAGACGCTTATCATTTCATCCCAAACAACCTGAGCTATCGGCTCCCTTTAAAGCGCATTACTGAGGCCTTCTCTGTTTGTGTGGACACCTAATGAGATGCAGATAGGACTGCACTCGATAGGTTCTGTGGCTGAATGAGATGAAGCTTTGCCCCGTGCCAAAGCCATTGCCACGGAAACCACATTCAGTGCCAGGGCACATCGTTGGAGAACGCACTCTTGAGTTTCAACCACCTTAAGACTTCTTCCATAGGGGGGTGGATCTGCTGCCTCACTCTGAAACCACCCTGCTATACTGGCCTCTGGCAGAAAGCGGGCCACGGACAAACACTTAAACACCTTCTGGGGTTTAAGCGAAGCTCCAATTTGGTGGCTGGCTGTATATGCAGAAACATAGCATTTTCACAAATGCCACCCAGAGACGAAGTGCTGTCAGCCTCACCAGTCAGTTAAACAGCGGAAAAGTCTCGCTCGTCCGATTTTATTTGGCTAATAAACTTTTTATATTTTTACACCAGACGCCAGTTAAGCCAACTCCTCACCTCCTTTATGGGATGTTAACAAGAAACAGGGATTCTTGTTGTGTCAAAGGTGGGGAGATTTTTGACAAACTACAGAAAATGGTGGAATCAACATGACCTAAAAAACTGCAGACTCAGAATAAGCATCTTAAATGATGTTATACACACTGAACTGTTCTGTCATACGCAAAACTTGCACCCCTACTGCCACTGTAAATACCCTGTAATTAATATATACTGCACACTCTATAACCTGATGCTGCTCTTGATGTTATTTTTGCACAACTATTTATTGCGATCTACTTCAGTCTATTTATTGCTATTGGCTTCAATCAACCTCACGACTACTAGAATACATATTCTAGTCATCGTAATACTGCTTTTGTTGGCTGTGCTGTATGTTGTCTAGTCCTGTGGTGCTGTTGTTCTTGTGTTTTTCTTGTACTCACTCTCATCTTGCACTCTGTGTACTCCTGTCCTGTACTGATACAGTCTTGTGTTGTTTCTGTTTTTGTTCCTTGTGTTGTTTCATGTCACTGTGAACTGGGTAAATGGTTAAAATGACAATAAACAACTACTTGACTTGACTTGATCTAAGCAGATCTGTGCACAATTTGGAGGGCATGGAACTCAAGAGCAAAAAAGAGTACTCTGAACACATCGTTGGAGGCTAATTTAAATGCTTAACTGTAAACTGAAGTGGATCCTGAGGCATCTTCAGGGGACAATGACTGCTAACTTTCTTTTGCAGGGGAATTACATCACAAATGTTTAGCATAATTTAAACTGTGATGTAAGCAAAGTAATGCAGGGTGGTTTCATGTGAAGATTTTGAAAGTTTGACTCAGATTTTCTTCACAATTATTATACGGGGTCTTGATATCTTCAGTACAAATATAGCCATTTTATTTACTCAACACTACCAGTGAACCTACACTCTTCTCAGAAAAAGCTCTCTCAGAGTAGCATTCATTATCACATCCCTGAATTAGTTTTTTTGTGAAGAGACATTACTGGTGCTTTATCTGTGGGTGGTGATGTGTGCATGCGTGACAGGCCGGAGTTGACTGAGATGAAATATTCATAATCACTCGGTACTGCATGAAAGGGGGCACCCATACTGAAGGAAGCTCATGGAACCCAATGGAAATTAATCAGAGGCCACAAAAACATGTTTTGTTCCCACCAAGCAAGAGGGCTCATGTGTAATCTGAGGACAAAAGAGCAGCTGGGATGCCTGGATCTAAACTGAAAACCTAAAACCTAAAATTGGGAGCTAGAATTGGCTCTTCAAGTAATCTCTAGAATTGTTCCTGCAAGGAGCCTCTTAATTTATATACTACTGGTTGGCCTTATGGACTCTTAGGTCTTTGAAATGGATTAGCATTTCCATAAAATAAATTTTCTCATTGCATTGAGGTTCCTCAGACAGCTTCTCTTCACTGTTCTGTACTTTTTGTGTGAAAGAGAAACATGATGTTCTGTTTTGAATCTCTCACATAATATAACACCGGCTCATCAGTATATGTGAAGGTGCTTTTGTTTAGGGAGCAGTTTGTAAAACTGATAATTACACATGCAAGATGATATCTGAACTATCGCTATATGCCATTAGACAGATTAGAGCTGACATTTCAAACCAATACTTGACATTTTTAAATGTGTTCTGGAAGATCAGGAGTACTGTGCTAATGTGTGGATTTTATTTTATTTTTTCAAACCTTTGTTATCCTCTAGAAATTGTCATATTTCTCCAGGTGGATTTAGTCCCAGTTTCTACATCTTATAAATGCATTTGCACCTACAGCTATGTAGATGGAAAAATATCCCATTTCCCATCTCCTGTGCTCTTTTGTGTCTGCTGGCTTGTGGGAAATTTCCACAATGGAAATGTTCATCATCGTTACGATATGTTTTTGCCAAACTGTGTGGGGCAGCTGCACAACTGTACAACTTTCCAGCAGACACTACTGAGGACCACACCCACAGCCGTGCTGGTTTGTGTTCATTTTTGAGATGGGAGAGGTGCATCTGTCAGATTTCAGATCTGAGTCTGATTCACTCACATGCTTCGCCCTTCAATCCAGCAGAATGGATCAGAATCAAATCAGAATTATTAGGAGAAAACTGCTTATGCAATGACTGCACAGACACACAGAGGCACAAAGACAAAAACAATATAAAATATAAAATAACATCAAAATACAATGCTTCAGAAACTGCTCTGAAAATGTGTTGGACTAAATACACTGTACACTGTATACATAAAATGCTGTGGTCAGTGTGGTCAGAGGTGGAAATAAACACTACAGATAAAATAAAATCACAGCTGAAGCAGATTACTAGTAACACAAACAGTGGCATAATTAGTGATATTGCACGTGAAAATACTAGTGCATAAGTAGCAACATAAGTGACGTATGTAGTGACATTTCACATAATGATAAACTATTGCACACAAAAATAAAGATATTGCACAAAATAATAATGATTTAGCACTCAATCAGACATTGCATGTCTCAGTAGCAGCAGGTTTTTGCACAGATTATTGTGTGAGTGTGTGACAGGGGGAGGCATAAGATGTATATTAGAGTCTTGTTCACACCAGGAATAGTCCCAGTACAGCCTATGCTGAATGTGGGAAACAGACAGAGGGTCTGAGTGTGGTCTGCGACTCCAACAGTAAACAGTGGTTTGCACTCAGTACCAGCTGTTTCTTCACTTCACTGCCAGTTACTCTGAAAGGAAGCTTTATACCAGATGACGGTTCACCCTCCATGCCCCACGCGGTGCTAGTCTTGCCGTACCATCTGTGAGATGCAGCCCTGCTCCCATCAAATAGAATGTGGAATGGGTGGGTCGGGGAGAACATGGCGAGGAAGCCTTGTGACTAATTAGCCTCCCTGGGTTTGCATTCAGTGGTTTGCAGATGGCTGGGTGGTTTTGTAAGACAAAACAGTGATGTTCCACTGTGCTCCTTGTTTTGTTTTCCATTTTGTGCCTATGCTATGGGCAAGTCTTTCCAGACTCTCGAGTATGAAGGAATTTTCAGTATGGCAGTCGTGTCCCTGCATGCACTCATAACATCTGCTTAAAGTGACGCCTCAGTTCTCTGCTAAAGTCAGCATTTCTGCTCTGTGGCGGAGGCGCTTCTTTTCTTTTGAAGATTTATTCACAGGGCCGCCTGACGTGTTGCGAGGAAACCAGAGGTGCCAGTGAAGAATTCTGAGGAGCTCCATGAACACTTCAGAATGATGCTGCAGGTCGTTTTAAACTTAAAACAACCGGCCAAGGTGGTTGCTTACAAATAGAATCAGAATATGAAAAACAGATCCTGGAGGAAACTGCTTGTGTCACGACTAGACCAATATAAAATAAAAAGTCTAAATAAATTCAAATGAACTGAGAGCTATCACCATTGAGGGATATGGTTTTCGGGCCAATATCAACAGAAATTGCTGGAATGGAAATAGAACGAATTCGAAACAGTCCTTTAACCAATCCAGACCTGAAACAATGGCAGTGGGGCAGTAACATTTTTAACATGATTACCTACATTTGAACACTCATCAAATTAAGTGCTTCAGTTAAAAACAGCTCATTTAGAAACATAGTAGTTTGAAAAGAAACAGTGTTGGGTCAATATCAGTATTAAAAAAGAAAAACTGGTATTGTGCTATTTCTACTTACAAACTGTAAATACATTGAGATTGATTGAAATTGTGCTGCTTCTTTCATTTTTGTTTGGTTCACATGGCCTTTCACTGACTTTAACTGACCACATTTAATCCAGTTAAAGGTCAGTGATCCATATCAGATGCTTACATAGCTGCACCCAGTCCCATCTGCTAAGTCTCCCTACCAAACTGGGAGAGCTAGTACCTGCTTCATCAAAGTGGAGCTTTTCAAAGTGGAGGTCGATATTTCAAAGGATTTCGTAATTTACTCACGACCAAAAATGTTGCAAATGTTGCATCAACAGTCAAGTGCATAGCAAACAGGATGCTGGAATGAAGTTGTGTTCTTTATATGTGCAAATGATTGGCAGCAGTTCAATATAAATATACAGTTAATCTATGAAAATGCAATTTATGAATGTCCAGATGTAACATGGATGTGTTTTGTGCCTGTATCTGCATGTGCATTATAAAAAATTTGATAAAAGTGTAAAAGTGCATAGGTGGAAAGCTGAGTCAGTTCACACTTAAGAAGTCTGATGGCTTGTGGAAAAAAGACACCCCTCCCCGTTTGCATTGAGCTGTCAGGACCTGACATTAATTGCCAGACTGGGACCAGTAATGCTGTCATGGACCCTCAACCATAAATGGGCTGGAGATCGAACTCACAACGATGGTTTTGCCAGCCCCACAACTTTGGAGCCACATGGGAGCCTCACGTCAGATCCTTCAGAGTTCATCAATATGTGGCCTCCAATCTGTCTCAATTAGAGGTCTGGAAGTTCTGGTCCAATACTGTCCATTGATGACCAGTTGCCCACACTAATACCAAAGTGGTAACATGAAAATATAGAAATATATATATATATATATATATATATATATATAGCAAGGACATACCCGTACTATAGCATCCTCTGACATATGACCATATGATCTTCACTGCTTTAAACCTAGCTATGTAAAAGCAGAGATTTCTCTTATGATGTCTATTAGTGTAAAATAAGGCAGTCTTGTATTCTTATGCGTCAATATGAAGGTGCTGATTGAACTGCTCTGACTTTGGAATGTAACAACAGATTGTATACAATAATTTTCAAATGATATGCAGTCTTTTTACAGGCAAATTCAAAGTTATTTTTAAAATAAAAAGGTTGGTAATACCTTTCTTCTCATTATACAAGTACATTGAGTTTAAAGGTCCCATGACATGCTGATTTTTTATGCTTTTATACAGGTCTTAGTGGTCCCCTAATACTGTATCTGAGGTCTCTTTCTGAAATTCAGCCTTGGTGCAGAATTACAGCCACTTCGAGTCAGTCCCACAATGAGATTTCTCAAAGACGTGCTGTTTCTGTGTCTGTAGCTTTAAATGATAATGAGGAGGAGAGAGGTGGGGCAAGGTGGCGGGAGGGTTTGCAGAGGTGCTTACCTACGGTGTGTCCGAAATTGCACACTTGCACACTTTTAGTGCGCGATTTTAGAGCATATTGTGTTCACACTGACAACCAAGCTAAAACTGTAAAGCACTGAAAGTACCCGGATGGTGCACTAATAATGGCCAAAAAACGCAGTGTGAAGCGATGGACACTATTCGCACTAAATGGATGCCATTTTTACCACGTAGTGGAAGGGGAGGGACTTTCAACAAGTTTTCAGAGTTGAATAATGGTGGCCGACAGTGAAATGCAAGCCCAAGTGGAGGCAACTGGTTCGTATAAATGTAAGTAACCGTAATAAAATGATTTTACTGATGTATACTGCAGTATAACCGTCAGATATTTTGGCGGACTGGAGAATCGCAAGCAAATGTTAGTCCGTCACTGCCGCTAAGTGCAAAACTTTAGTGTTCCATTTCGGACAACACTCACCCACAGCAGTGTGCACTACAGAAGGAAGTGCTCAGTGCGCACTATGCACTGCATTCCAGTGCACTCATGTAAGTGCACAATTTCGGATACACTCTTATAGTCATTTCAATGAGGGGAAAGGCAACACTCTACTATAAGCCTTGATTTCAGAAATAATTATGGATAAGCAGGGCGTCTACAGACACTTTAGACATACAATGTAGTTCCTCCTGTCACCTTTGTTTATTTATGGTATTACTACAAGTATTTTTAAATTGTTTCAAAACAGTCAGCTCAAGTTGAACTCTTAGCAATAAAAGCAAACTTCTTTATTGCATTTTGGGCATTTTAAACTCCATTAAAGGGAAAAATCAAGGTCAGCAGGTATACCAATGATGTAATTGTCATTTAATAGCCTTGATTTCAAATATAATGCTGTGCAAGCAGAATGTAAATATATGTTTTAGACATACAGTGTTGTTCCTCCTGTTGCCTTTGTTTATTTTGTGTATTTTTATAAGTATTTTCCAATTGTGCCAAAACAACCAGCTCAGATTGAATCGAATCAGTTCAATGCACTGAATAATTTCCTAAAGAGTCAAATTGCTGTCAGAGAAACACCCCTAATGTATATAAATGTACTTTTTTTTTAAGATGCAGCTTTTCATAACCTCCATTTCATGTGTTTACCATGATGTCACTAGAAACACATTTCTCTTGGGTTCAAGGCTCGAGGCTTAAGCCACAGCTTTAAAGTGTGTGTGAGTGTGAGAGGGAGATAACACGAACCTCCGTTTATAGAGTCGAAGCTCAGACCACAGCAGGAAACCATATTACCCTCAGCCCTCCACCGCTTCCTGTTTCACGCTGCCGCAGAGAAGCTCTGATTGATTCACAGAACCACAGTACTGTGCAAAAGTCTTGACACCCCTATTTCTTTGAAACATGTTGTTGGTGCAAAAATACTATTTAATTCCTGTCAAACCATCTTGTCTTTGCCATACTGTGTAGATTAAATGAAAGAAATGGAAACATATGTTTTACTGTGACAGGCAGCAAAGTCCCTAAAGGTACAAGGAGCCTAGATAAAGGAGTTCCAACCACTCAGCATTCAGCACCACCAGTATACTAACTGGGGGGTGGGGGGGGCTTTTGCACTGTACTGTACAGTCACAACCTGCCTGGAAACTGAGTCACGGCCTCGAATGCAACCTGAGCACTCCTCATTCCTTCAGTGTCAGAGGCTGTGTCACATAAGAATGCGTTTTCCTCTCCTGATCACCCACCCACACAGTTCTCTCAAGAAACATTGTATTTCTTCGCTGTCTGGACTAAACCTTATATCTCCTAAATGGAAACAATACAGCAAAGGATCTTAATTTTAATCCAAACAATCTTAATTTTAATCCAAGTCAATGAAGGAGAATGTTTTTCCAATGATTCCTGTTGGTCAGTTCAGTATGAAATTTGAATATATTGTAAAGGGCAACTGGTATTTTTAAATTCTGCAAGATAAAAGAAAATAAACAGCAAAAAAAGAGCTCTTTTTCTGACACTGATGATATATTTCATCTAAACTTTCAAAAACCTAAAACTTACTGTGATGTTTTGATCCTCTTAGCAAAAAAGCAAATTTGCATTTTGCATTTTGGGCAACATGTGTATCATTTTAAAGGGAAAAAATGTTAAAGGGAAAAAATGACAGTATTTCAAGGTCAATAGATGTTATTGCCATTTAACTGTAGTCACGCCTTCTGGAGTGTATTCAAGATATCATTGCTATCCATAAACCAAGTATAATGCATAGCTTTACAGAAGAAGGCAAACATTTTCTTCACGTCAAGTGCAAGTAAATGAATAGAGTAAGTAATTTTTGAGTATTTCTATTGGTTCATTCATCAGAATAGTTGCACACGTATATAAAGGGCAGCTGCTGTGTCTAAACAATGTGGAAAAATGTGCTAATTTCCTGCTAGCCTTTAGTCACAGGAAAATTTGGCAAAACGCTGGATGTGATGATACTGAAAAAAAAAAAAAAGACAGTGTAAAACAGTCTAAAACCAGTGTTTCTGCAGGTTTTCCCACCCATTTGTGGGCGGAGACTATCCTAAAAGTTCTCCTGGGTTCCAAGATCTTGTGTTTTTTCAGTTTGTTTCCAAAAACTAAAATAAAAGAAATGTAGGCATTTCTGTTCTTTATGCTCATTTGTGTGTGATTTTTAAAACCCCAGTAATGGTTATTATTATGATTACTTATGATAAATTACAATGACTTTGGTTCTGCGTGACACAGGAGCTCCAAACAAAGCTCAGCATGACGTCTGACACCTCGAGCACTAACACGAAGCAGGGGAACTTCCATATACGCAGCTGATTGGCTATATAATGAAGATTTATCATTTGTTGCGCTTCCGGCACGGATCCATGCTGCTCGTGTTCTAAGGGCAAATCTATAAATGTTCTCATTAGAAGAGTCATTCCATGAGATGCCAAATGAATGATAGACTCTGACATTTTCAGAAAGCGTAGTTTAAATACATATTGTTCTTGCGAAAAACAGATTTATCTTCACATGTTGGAGATCGAATTGCAGATCTAAGATTGTAGTCTGTGGGTTACTGGATGTAACTACTTCAGCTGGGTGAGCCCCAGACTGAAGCATATCAATGCTTGGTGTTACCTGCGACAGGATGGATGGCCTGTGAAGGATGCTGACACCCAATACATATCATTAGATCACCAGGTTGATTAATGGTTCACCCTTTGGCTCTGACCTTGAATACGTCCTCCAGCTGGACGACCAGCACTACTGAAATACTGAGCAAGGCTACGTCCAGTCTCTCCGCTTCACTGCACGCAAATACGAGATCATTCTTTTTCCACTGAGCACGCATGTGTCTGCATCTCCTCAGAAAGAGCTAATGGCCTTGTTTCGTAATCAAACCTGTGTGATTCCTGTGTACCAGTTTATTGGCTCCTAAAACATGTTAAATGTAGGAATATGACATATTTGACATTACGCCAAAACACAGGATGTGACGATTCAGGTCCAGTGCCTGTCTAACCTTGGGTTTCTTCTGTTGTTTTCTAACATATGTCCACATTAGAAGAGACATTCCATGAGATACCAAATGGATGTTCGAATATTTTTTCAAGCGATGTACATAAAAAAACAGATTTCTCCAGATTTCTCTCTATATATATATACATACAATAGCAGCCAAATTTTTTTGTGCACCACATTTTTTCACCACTTATCCATTTATGATCAATAAATAATAAATTGAGAGATATTTACTGCCTAATAAACCTGGATCCTCTCTTGCTCTTTATCAGGATGCTTGATGTGACATTCATTTTATGGCTAAATAAACTGGTCTGACAAGCAAGCAAGACTCAAGGAGACAGAAAAGTATCATGTTTAATGATTAATTGATTTATGATGATTTATGACGTGTCATTGTGGTTTGATGTTGAAATTACTTAATGATATTTAAGACAGATATTATATGTGCATATAGAATGTCTGTCTAAAATGCCTTTAACCCTAATATTCCAATTAAAACACACAACTTACATTAATGGTTTTACACACAATGTGTTAATGATGCAGTTTGGTTTGTTAAGTTGCAAAGACACTTAAATCAGATTTTTTTTCCTTTTTACGTGGGAACTGTTTTGGAATGTTTTGGAATTTTCAAATCCAGTCTTTGAAATCACTGTTGGGTTTTGAAGTCATGTTTGAAGTGACCTCATCCATGTCGGTTGCCATGGTAACGGCAGGGGCGTGGACACGTGGCCTAACAACGCGGTGTACCAGGGGGCGTGGTCTGTGCACGTTTGAACTCTTAATTGATTACCCGATTAAAATACAAATGCAGGTAAATATGTGAGCGAGTGGAGCCTGCGGCTTCAGTCCCATTCCAGCTCCAAATACATTATATGGACAAAAGAATTAGGACGCCTGACAGGGACTTTTATGACACTGCATTCAAATCCATAGACCTTTGCAGCTATTAACAGCTTCCACTGTTCTTGGAAGGCTTTCCACAAGATGTTGGAGTTTCTGTGGGCCTGCAGCCAAGTTCTTCAACACCGAACTCATCCAGCCATGTCTTTATTGCGCTCGCCTTGTGCACTGAGACACAGTCATGCTGGAATAGAAAAAGTTCTTCCCCAAACTGTGTCCACAAAGTTGGAAGCATGGCATTGTCCAAAATGTCTTGGTCTTCTGAAACAGTAAGATTGTCCTTCACTGAAAGTAAGGCGCTTACCCCGAACCCTGAAAAACAGGTGTGTCCCGATACTTTTGTCCATATAGTGTGTATAGTCTTCATCAGTAAACATCAGTTTGCACAGATCTATTTTGTAACTTAACGGTTTTGTCGGTTTGGTTGCCAATTTTAGATCAATTTCAGATCTGTATTCCACTTTAACGTGCGCGTGACCGAGGACTCTCCGTGCGCGCGCACTTCGGTCACAGCCAATGATCGGACGTGAATCCTTTTTCTGAACCGATTCAGTCCAGCCCTCTGTTTCAGTGAACGAATCAAAACTCAAAGGTTCATTTTAGCTGCAACATTGACTTATTTAATACTCGTTTTTAGGGCTGTACGGTTACATCGAAATCATATTTGATATTATATTTGCATATCAGCATCAAACTGACATTTCAAATTGATATTTGACGCTGCGGTGCACTTAATGCAGACTGGAGGAACAGAATGTTTAGGCAACACTGAAACGCTGTTCTAAAATACTTTCATTTGACTAATTTTCTCATTTGTAAGCTTATAGAAATGATGTAAGATAAGAAAAGAAAACTCTTTATTAGTCCAATAGATGGGATATTTGCCTTGTTACAGCAGCAAAGTGGACAGAACAGGAGCAGCAAAAGCTATATATATATATAGATATAGATATACAGCTCCAGAAAAAGAAAAGATACCACTGCAATTTATATATTTAAATCAGTATCTCTGTGAGTATGACAACCATTCCATGCCAGTGTCTGTTAAATTCCTACACAAGCACCTCATTCTGCTTCATGAG
>JBBPCX010000160.1:2631808-2657776 GCA_037974365.1 Hydrocynus forskahlii
CAAATTCCCACAGAAACTCCAAAATCTTGTGGAAAGCCTTCCAAGAAAAGTGGAAGCTGTTACAGCTGCAAAGGGGGGGCAATTCTATTTTAAAGTCTATTTATTTGAATGCAATGTCATTAAAGTCCCTGTGGGTGTGAAGGTCTCGGAAAGAGTCGAATAATGTGGACCCAAGAATCGGTTCGAATGAATTATCGAGAAGAGCCAATTCTAGAGAACCGAGTCAAACGAGTCAGAGAGCTTCACTCCCGGCGGAGGAGGAGAGCTGCGTCAACCCAGACCCAGCTAGCGCTCAACCCGCCTGGGAAGCTTTTAAAGTTGCTCGAAAGGAAAGAAAACGACTGTTTCTTCTGTTCGACATCGGTCCAAAAAGGGATTTTTCTCTTCTCCCGACCCACCATGTCCGGGACCCGAGAGGAGGAGCGGCGCAAGCTGGCCGACATCATCAACCATTGGAACGCCAACCGGCTCGACCTATTCGAGATCAGCCAGCCGACCGAGGTGAGCTCTAGGCCAGTCTGCAAACACTCAGCTCCCGAGGTCAACAGTCTGATACCATGCAGCTCATAAACATCTTTCTAACACCAGGAACTGGGCGAATACGTCAAACATCACTTACTACATCTTACAAACAATATCTAACCTTATCCTTTACACGTATGAGCGATACATATGTGGGAAAATGACTCTTTTTATGCCAGTTCAAGTGTTATTCATCAGGGTTAATACTTCAAAGCCAGAATTGTATCACAGCAGTGCTATATAGTAACTAACCGTTACCAACCGTTTCCATATAGCAATTTAACACCATAATACATAAAAAGGGCTGTTGTATTGATGTGGCTTGTATTTTCATCGACTAATAACATCCTTAGGTGAAATAAGACGACAAGGGCCTGTAAAAATTGTTTTTTGCTTAAATCAGTAATCAATGAAATGGAATGGTGTAAGGTGGGCGCCGGTAATGTTAATGTTAGCTGTTCTGCTCTTAGCAGGATAAAGCCCGTTTTTAACCCAGTTTTTGTACTTTAAAATGTAATATTATGATAAACATTGTGAAAGGAAAAACAGATTTATAACGTATTTTCTGTAATCTGTCTGAATTTGCTTTTTAGGCTGGGGTTTAATACAGCTTTTAGGGGGTGAAGTGCTAGGAAGCTAACTGAAAGAGTACAAATTTTAGTTGAATGAATGTGTGCTGGTTTTTTACGTCTGTGCAGAGATAATGAAACAAAAATGATGGCCAGAGAGTGATTTTGTAACGTTAATGTGCAATAAATCTTGTAGACACGTCTGTGTTTGTGGTATCTGGCTAATAAACAGTAGCTTAGCCGGCTAGCCTTCTTAGCCAGGGTAAACAACGAAGGGGCTTAGGATGGATGCTAGATGGAGATAAAACAACAGAGGATGTGGTCAAGACCAAGATATTATGTGTTTGTTATGTGCTTGAACAAGATTTGTGTCTGGTAAACATCTGCAAAATCTAAGTGGGTGGAACAAATCTGTCTAAGGCACTAAAATAATGCCGTCGATACTAGAAAATTCATAAATATCCTAAAACTGAGGGTAAACCCAGTGTCATGTCAATATCCTCGTCTTTTCTGAAAATTGACAGCCACAACGCCATTGTCTGAGGCCTGATGTGCATCCATTTCAGTTTCTGTACACTTTATGGCGTAGGTTTCCCTGCCTGACACTTGCAGCTGCAGTTTTTGGCTCTCCGAAAGGAGGAGGGAGGTCTTGTAGCTTCATTGAAAGACTAAATGCCCAGAAACCTATCCAGATCAAATTCTGATCACTTAAGAACACAGTTGCACACACAGCTTGTATAATCTCAATTGATGGCATCGAACATGAATTGAAATGGTCTGGAGCAGCTGCACAGCCTGTGGTCCACCACAGAAAACTCCAGAAAAATCCTAAAGCTGAGAGCAAAGCCAGGGTTGTATCAATATCCTTGGCTTTTCTGAAGACTGCCAGCCACAACGGCATCGTCTGAGGCCTGATGTGCATCCGTTTCAGTGTCTCTACTCTTTATGGTGTTTCTGCTTCTTATGTTTCTATTACCTGACACCTGCAGCTGCAGTATTTGGCTCTCAGAAAGGAGGAGGCAGGACTTGTAGCTTCATTGAAAGACAAACTGTGCAAAATGTATCCAGCTATTGGATTCTGATAATTTAAGCATCACTGATTGCTACATAATTGCACACACACCTTGTATAATCTCCATTGATGGCATTGAAAATAAATTTAAATGCTCCAGAGCAGCTTCACAGCCTGATTTCCATCATGAATTGTAGAACAGTACAGTTTTCTCAGTACCTTTAGGAATGAGCTGAAGTGGCGTTTGTGATTCAGAACTTGTCATCCAACATCAGTACATGACCTCAGTCATTCTGGTATGGCTGATTGCAATCAAATCCTCACACACCAACATCTAGTGTAAAGACTGCCCTTAAGAGCAGATGCTACAACTGTTGTAAGGGTGAAACCAAATTTTTATTCATTTCCTTGATTTCAGAGGAAATATTAGTTGAGTGGCTGTCCAGGCTGCCTGTATAAAGGCAACTGCAGGTCTCTGGCTGAGGAAAAATGTTTGTCCTCCATGAATGAAAAGCTTATTTTTTTGTCAGTAAACCGTGCACAATTTGTCCTGTGCAGGAACTGATCTGTTTTTCAGTAAATCTTTTGTGTAGAAGGGACGTAGTTGATGAGGGAGTGCCTGGCACAGCCTGAAACGTCCACAGCACTTCACACTTCAGTTCAATGAATTCCGGAGCTCAGCAGAAGTTTTTCACAAGCGGGTGACGTCATAGCCATGTTTTCACTCCGCAGCTGCGTATGACATAATATCAGCTCTGCCAGCCTGGTACAGAAACAGGGGCCTTCACTTTGGCTGAAAAAAGACAATCTCAGAACTCCAGTCATCTTCCTGGTACTGTAAGATATTAAAATAATATTAAACCAAGGTGCTCTTTGGCATTATGTGCAAAAAATTACAAGGAAAACTAGATCAACCAAAAACACAATTTGGAAAGTATTTTGTAGATGGCTGGGGTTTAGAAATGTTCTTGTCCTCCATAATTACTTCAGTTTGATGCAGAAGCTGGAAAACCATGTCATCTACAACCACTAAATCGCACAGCTGCTGTGATAAAGTGGAGTACATCATTACCGCCCGTCCACATATAGTCAAATCCCTGTCTGTCTCAGTTACGCTATTTGTTAAGGAAAAGTCATAAACCTGAGGTTTATTCACTGAGGACCCCTGGCCTGAGCTCCACCAGACTTTGGAAGTGTCAGTGGAAAGCACTGACGTGGCTATTATGTGCTCTTCAGAGGCTGATAGTCTATGGAGACTCATTATTTTATGCATTTAGCAGTAGATTTCTTAATTAGCTTGAAGATGTAAGACTAAAACAGGCCAAGAATAATTTAAGCTAATACAGGCTAATCTAAGGTACTTTATTGGCCTGAATCATGTTGAGACTATACTGCAGACTCCTTACTTTAACAAGCTGTGGAATTCAGACTTATTTGAAACTGTTCAAACTTACGTCACTTCATTGACATCATTGACATAATTGCATACCACCTTCAGAGAAATCTGGTTCCCTGCTCTTGGGCAACAGTGGCTTAAAAAACCTACTTAAAAGATTTGGAAGACAAAAAAAAATCTAATTTACACAATTTCCCACAGATGTACTTGATTTACCAAGTCCAAATTTTGCTTTAGTAGAATCAGAAAGCTTTATTGATCCTGGACGAAATGTTATGTATTTGACTTATGCTTATGTAAGTCAAAATAAATCCAATAAAAAGTGCCAAAAATACTCTATATGAAATAAGGTACACTATGTACACAAATGCTGTGATATTAACACTATAGATGAGTCCTGGAGGCTGGAGCTGCAAGACTACCATTGCTAACAAACACTAGAAGTCAATGGTCATCCAGATCTTCATCTCCAAACGGACCCAAACCACATCCAGCTCTTCACTACTGTGGTGTAGATGTTTAGATGTGGTTTAGAACACAGTACGTCTTAAACTGAGCTGTTAAAGGAACATAAATTCACCAGACACTCTGGGCAGCTGTTTTGGAGAACCACCCCCTCAGGGGGTAGGAGTTTTTGAGACAATGATGGTCGTAAATACAGAGAAATTTTCACGGCTTTCTGAATAGCTGCTCAGGTGAAGTTGTTCATATTTATAGGTTACAGTAAGTTCTAAACCACACTGACAAGCCTGTACTACCTTAATGAAGAGCAGGATGTGGTTTGAGCAAGTTGCGATAACTTTTAAAATAATGTAAAGTGGCCCTTATAGTAATGCATGAACTCACCACACAGTTTGAAGTGTTTTTCTGTGTTTAACCCATTCACCAAGTAAATTAGCTGGAAGCAACGCTGGCTGATACCTTGATCAAGGGTACCTCAGTGGTGCCACTGGCAGTCCTGGGATCCGAACCCAGGCCTTCCAATCACAGGGGCAACTCCCTAACCACCAGGCCACCAGCTGCCCCATTTTATTTTTACAGAAACATTTTATGACTTCTGTTGTTTGCAACTTCAACTTAGTAACTTAAGTGCTAAACTCTAGAGACAAAATTTGGACTGCAAACATATCTTGGCTAATCATCTCCATCTGGAGTAAATGGAAAATTTCCTGCATTAGTGTGAAGAAAGCACAGCTTAAAGCAGTGTTTCCCAATCCTGGTCCTGGAGACATACTGTCCCTCAGATTTTATTGATTTTTTTTGCCTTAACACACCTGCTTCAGTTCAGTAAGGGGTTGTTAGTGAGACAATTGTTTGGCTTGGTGTTTTGGGAGCCGTGAAAACACTCCAGGACAGTGAGCCTCTAGGACCAGGGTTGAGAAACACTGGCTTAAAGCATCTGTTAAACATTTTTGCAAATAGTAATCTATAATTTGTCAACAACATACATGCAGTTCTTCTCTGTATCTCATTATATGCTTGGGTGCAACAGCAGTATTGACGAATAAGCTAAACTGAATTACCAAGGCCGCATTATAATAAATGGAGAACATTTGTTGAAATGAGCTCTGTGTAACTGTCCTGACCTACTTATGTTGTTTTAAATGGATATTATGAAAGCCCTTACATGTAAACAACAATCTTTGAGCACCCATTGCTGTATATTGCATGGACAAGAGCCCTGAGTGTATCAGATGATTCCAGCTGGGCTTCTTTAACAGCTGTTTCATGCTGATTTGAGCTCCATTATATGCCAGTTTGATTAAGACACAAGATCCATTTTAAGATGAATTAAATTAGTTGGTGGTCAGGTATTAGTCTGAATTGTGACATTTGGTTTAAACTGCTGACAGAAACTGTTTCTGGCTTTGGGAAAACAACAGGCCGCCTCTTATTTAGAGGCCCACCACAGGCACTTTACTCTCCACTTCTGCATTGATTGCCATTAACTAAACAGTCGTCTGGTGAGCAGGGCTTCAGAGAGCCAAGACGTGAACATGTTTTCCATTTTTCAATCCCGATTGTTAGATGTTTTGTCTGAAAATAAACGCTAACTGTAAGCCGTCCCCGCCCTGTTTGGAGTGCAGCAGCCTGATTGTTCTGCTGGATACTCGTTGAAGTTTAGCTACATCCGCTTTGGCCGCTGGTGTGTATCCAGTTCAGGGCTGAAGGAAATGAGATTGTGGAAATGGTCACCTGGGAAACACGGGGCTGGGTGTTGTTTGGGGAAAAGTTGTTCGTTGCAGGAGTGAGTGATCGGAAAGAAAAGAGCTTTTTTTGTAAGAAGTATGTAGTCGATCCACCAAAGGGAGTCATTTAAGGTGGGAACTGTATGAGAACTGGCATAACACCATTTTTTTAACATTGTGATGAACGCTGATACAATGTCTCTTCTTTAAAAGGTTAAAAATGAACTGAAGCTCTACGTTTTCAGCACCCTTCATATGTAAAAGTGTAGCATTTCAAGACTGTTGACATGTTAGAAGTGGTTGATTGCTTGCCCACCACCACAAAAACCTCTTGATATCAGTGGCATCTGTAATTAGAAATAGACCCATTAACGTGATTGTTTCGAATGGTTTTCTGATCATGCTGCTTATTATCTCCCTGCAAACATATCAATACAGGAACAAAACATCATATCTTCAAAAAATAATGAGACAACGTGTGACCTTAATCAGTGTGACCAAATGTAATTTTGTCAGTTTGGCACAGTGTAAAGGGCATATGGGATTTTAAAAAAATGGTCGTAATGGTTTGACCATTTGTGGAGGTTCAGTGGAGAATTTTATATAATCTTAAACCACATTGCCATTTACATCCGCCATAGACATGAGAAAAGCTCCAAATCTGCAAGGTTGATTGGTGAAATAAATAATAAATGATTAATTGGTTGTTTTCCCTGATCAGTCTACCTCTTTCATTTGAACTGCTTTAATGAGGAATTCCATTTTAAAACATTGATTTTATAATCTAGTGCTACTGTGTTCATTGTTAATCCTTCAGCTTTGATTTCAAAGAGCCCTTGCCAGAAGAGGGATAATGGATTGTATAATATTTTTTTCATCTTTTTATCTTGCTAGGTTATCTGCAAGCTCGTAGCTTGTTCAGATTCTCACATTAAAGTTTTTGCAAAGGGGTGCTGCTGCTGTCACCTTATATGCACCAGACTAATAAGTGCCAGGGAACATCAGATGCTGCCTTGATGTCAGTAGGGAGCTTTTGACTGCACTGCTTTTCTGAAACTGGTGCAACCCGTAAGGGTGTGAAGAAACATTTTCAGATTCCAGGTTTTTCAATTCTGAGTTTAAACTTGAATGTGAATTTGTAATCAGAGGAATGCAAATTTTATTGCAACACAAAGATGGTGGAGTGATGTCCAAAGCAGCATATTATTGGAACAACAGTTTATAAATGTATTAGGCAATGTAACTGTTTAATACATTTAAGTAGCTAAATCATGAAAAAGTCCCAGATGCCTTATTTTGATCATTAGAAGTGGTTTCTAGAAAGGATGGCACATGAGGGCTGTATTGGTGGTACAGTTAAATTTCCATATTTCATGAACATAAATCCAATGTAGAGTCGTCCTGATCATTAGAATCAGAACACTTTATTGATCCCAGAGGAAATTCTTATGCTACCACCTCAGAGACGCACAGAAACGCAAAAAGACGAAAAATATAAAATATAGTATAAAGTCAAAATATAAAACTCCAGAAAATACTCTGTACTAAATACATTATGCTAAATACACAAAATGCTGTGGCCAGAAAGAGAGGTGGATATAAATACTATAGATAAAAAGAGAAAATTGCTGCTTTAGTTGTTTACTCGTAATATAAATAGTGGTTTGGAGTTGTTCTCGATACCAAATCTGTTGTTGCATGTAATAGTGACATAAGTATTAATATTGCACATAATAAGCTATTGCATATAAGTAGTGACATAAATAGTGATATTGCACATAATAGATATTGCTTGTAATGATTAAAAATAAATGTTTACATGGAAAAAGGATCCATTTCCATGTGAGCATATATTTTTAAATGATCAATACTACATTGCAATTGTTATATCATTTTAACCTAGTATGTTTAGTCCCTGCTCCTAGAAAAGTCTCCAGAGCTGGTAGTTTGTACTCCAGCAGGTCTGTGGATGTCATTCTGAAGGGTAATATGAACTGTCACCAGTGGACCACTCCCAGGCAAACCACCTCCATGGTGATGGTTTTCCTGCTCCTAAATGTGCACGGTGTTCATCCACGCGTACTGTCTGGAAGCATTTCTGGGTGTAATTGTATGTGGCGTAAAATAGATGAGGTTACCCACAGCGTCAAACGACCGCGAGCTGAGTGCATAATCCACAATTCTAATCCACAGTGTGGAGCTGAGAATGGGCTGGGATTAGCCTTCTCTGTGCTTCCTACCACCATTTTAGTGCTGCTGATCACTGCAGAGGTGTAACAGCACATAACGACACCACACCAAGACGCGGTGCAAAAATGTTAGTGTTGTTGGGCTGGGCAATATGATTATATTTATTGTAATCATGACACATTATGTTGCAATGTCACAATATACTTTTCTCAGCACAGTGTGGATAAGATCTTTTCTGAGCATAGTGTGAATGTAATAGTGACTTAATCACAAACAGTGCATAGTGACTTCATTACAAACAGATTTTTGGATTTAGAGCAGCAAATTGTGTGTAAAATGCTGGAAAGATGTATTTGTACTTTGCATCTGTAATGTTTTTCTGTTCTGTGACGGACTGGTGACCAATTTAGGGTGTTGCTCTGCCTTTTGCCCTTTGACTGCTGGGATTAGGTTGGGATAAGCGGCTCAGATAATGAATGAATGGCGGTGTGTAGCACCCACTGGTTCTTTTTTCCAGATTTTATCTTAAGGGATGCTAGAAAAGAAACAAATATGATGATCCATATTGTGAGTTTCTTCACAAAAAGCATTACATACATTCTGTAGATGGTGACTTTATCTTAGTGCATTAGTATACTGTATATACATCTGTCAAGGCTACATTAGCCCATTGAGGAGTTTTTCTGAATGAGGGCAGCCAATCAGAACAGAGCTTATTTACATGTTAGTTTTAACGACACAGTCACAACAGTTTGTTTTATTGTAACTAACAAAGAGAAGCTGAAATGGTCATAAAAAGAGAAATGTAATTTGATTTTCATTAAGGTTTTTTTTCCCCAAAATCAAATCGTATCATGAGCTGCATGTATCGTTGCAGCCCTTTAAGGAAGAGTCTTGTCCTTTGCTGCATGATTCATGGCTCCCAGCTGTGTAAGGATGACCTCTAGAAACAGTATTAAGGGCTGGGCTCTCCTCCCTTCACATTCTTGATTCTCTCTTCACCACACACCTGCTTTCTGCTCACTCTTCAGTGCACATGTCGTCTTGGCTTTTTTCCTTTGGGCGGTGTGTGCGCTTTTGTTTCAGACTTACTGGTTTACAATTGTCTTTGCCTCACAGAGCAACAAGCAAGTTCAGAAGGTGGTCAGTTTTTCACAGAGGCCAGTGTGTTTCATTAAGATGACTTTTACATACATGTGATGAGGCCAGTGGGAAGATTAGGACTGTTCTGTCTTTATTACATGTTACTTCATAGGTCATTCAGCCTCACGGGGTCAGACCCAGATCTTTAGACCGCATGAATCAGGGTCAAGTTCGAGCCACATGCAGCGCATGACTGGATTTCAGAGGACAAGTCATGCACAGCTGGCAGTGTTGCATTACTAGAATCCATTCCTGTGGATGTGATGTGGCTAAAAAAGTAACTGATGCAAGGAGAAGGCCAAAAGCTTTGTGATAGATTGTCATTGAGCTGGAGTAAGAATGAGCCTTGAGGTCAACAGACAGCTCTTTACTGTCCATACACTGATGACAGTACCTGTGTAGTCCATTTCCTCCTTGGCACCTTTGAAATGGTACTGGGCAATATGACTATAAATTAATAATCAGTTTGCTTTTTGAGTGTGTGCACACACACAAAATATATATACACATACACTTGTGTGTGTGTGTGTGTGTGTGTGTGTGTGTGTGTGTGTGTGTGCATTCTCAGCAAGCGTATATATGTATGTGTGTGGGGAAGGAATCTATATAGATACGTGTTTATGTATGTGTGTGTGTGTGGGGATCTATGTAGACACGTGTGTGTTTATGTATGTATATATGTGTGTTCTGTTATTGTTGTCATGTGTGATCTGTTATTTATAATGACAGATTACACAAGGCCCCCTTAAATTCTGCCTTCTGTTATTATCCAGACATACTTTTGGGCACTATAGAGTCTTTTTGCTGGGTCTTCGGAAGCTGTGAGACTGGATGGATGCTGTGTTAAGTGGGAGGCCCGAGTGTGTGTCTGGCCTTGGCCTGTCAGCCTTCATTAGTGTCCTGGGAGGCTCTGATGGTCAGTCAGCCTGTGGACCTCAGCGCACGCCAGCCACCCCAGTCAGTGCGAAGGGACCAGGTGACCACAGGATCAGGCAGCCACCAGAGCTGTTTTACCCTGTACTATTTTTTGTCTCTGCTCATCAAAATCAGACCAGCACCTGCATGCTTTGTCACTCCAGTATTGAGTTCTAGAGGCATTAAAATGTCCAGGTTGTCTTGGTTCGTTGTCTATCAGCTGCTGTCTTAGTCCTCACAAATGGTGCGTGGGGTACACTGATCGTACTGTTGGTGTAAAGAAACATGACCCTTTCTCATCCAGGCCTTATGCTTCGGCTTCTGTGAGACACTTGTTCCATACGCGAGAATGTCTGTGTAGACTGCCAAGTGTTTGTAGTGTCTCACATTTTGGACTGCATCTTTGTGTTTTTTGTTTTTATTTTGGGCCTCTTTCTACAACGTTCATTCAGTGGGTGGGTGTGGAATGTCTCCTCAGCATAAGTGCTCTGAAGGGTCCTGCTTGGTCTTTCCTCATTACTCAGTACACATTTCAGTGTAAAGGTCTCTAAATAAACTTTTTAGTAGTGCACCAATGCAGAATTTCTGGTCTATCATGATAAATGAAATATTTTTGTTGCTGCCAATACTGATCCCAACTACAAATCAAGTTAAACTGTTTTACATTTTAAATGCTTCACATTATAATATGAAAATAATAGTGCATATGGACAAGATAGATTAATTCATCAGTTTTACTTGGCTAAATCAGACATGAGTTATTGTAAACATATGCATTATCATATGTAAATATTTAGCAAACATTAAAGGATCTGTGCAGTAATAGGTGAACTGGGTGTTGGGAGTCTAGCCCAGGGACTTCTAGCAGTCTATTATTAATGTTTCTTCTGGAATAAGGAATCAGTTTCTTGTCCACTGTGCTCCATTTCAGTTGTGAATAATGAAAAGGCCCAGCACCAGTGACAAGTGTGTGGGTGTGGCACCAATTTTAGTTGCAATTCCACTACTGGACTGACAATAAATGTATTGAATAATATATCGGCCATCAGCATTATTGTGCGCTTCTAAACCTTTTGTTTTGACGTACTGTTTATGCTAGCAGAAAGAAACCCACTGATACAAATGGCTTCAACCAGTTTGCATAGGTGCATAGGACTTTTGCATAGTACTGTATTTCTTTATTTTATGTTAAGAAATTCCCTTATGTGTAAGGCCGGGTCACTCCCTTTATCTCCACGTTGTCCAGACCTTCAGTGTCGATGGACACCAGCTCCTCGGAAGTCCCTATTTAGCCCTGTACTCACGGCACTCATATCTCACAGAAGATATCGCTAAATGTAGCAGTTAAGAAGGTGGGAAGGAATAAAGCCCATGACTCTTTCTCACGATTAGGGAGACAAAGCAGGGCGGAAAGTCTGGGGGCAGGAACTCCATGTGCGAGAGACACACAGACAGTGGCCCCTTTTCTTTGTTACTAAATGCTCTTCTCTTCCAGCTCCTGCAGCAGCGCTGGAGTGTGTTTATGTGCGGTGAGGTCCAGCTCATTAGGTTTCTGTGACCTCACTTGCTTTGTACCTTCGCATACATTCACCGGCTTTGTGTCGGCTCATTGTGCATCTCCCACTGAGCACTGATTTCATCCTTCTCTGTTTGCTGGCTTTGTCGTTTTTTAGCCCAGTGTGTTGTAGGCTCTTAATTCTTTATTGTACAGTCCATTTGTTCTCCAGGACTTAAGAAATCTGCATCTTTCAGACGCTTTTACATCATAGCTCAGTGAATGGCCAGTTGTACAGTGGAGTGACGACTGAAGTCTGTAGTTAGTGCTGGTATTTGCTTTATTGGTCACTGGAAATGTTATTCCAGTTGTGAAAGGGTTTAATGCTGCTTTGGATGTATGGATTATGTTCATATGAAGGATTACATTTAACTACTTTAATCATTGGTGGGTGTCATTATGTTTTATTTATTTATTTTTTTGGAACAAAACCCATCAGATTATTTTTAATGGTTACAAACTGTCCTTTAACCATGGCCCAATACAAATATTAAATATTTACTTTAACAGTTTATATTAACTTTAATTAAACATTTAATACGTAAAATTCCTTCTCCTATCAGGTGTTTTACAGCAATTGTATGTACATATATGCTATATTCAGCATTATATTACCACACACATTATTGCAGCACTTTCATAGGCAATCTTGCAGACATATGTAATGTGCAGGCGCTGGACTGAAACACTCCTTATAACTTCATGAATGGGCCAGCCATGTGACATCATGACAGCAGTAAATCCAAAACTGCCTGTTTTTTTGTTTTATAACTACATTTGTATTAATCAACTGGAAAGTAAACATGTACTATGGCTGAGAGTGGACATCCAGGCTGTAGTTTGTTTCGATGGTAGACTGGGGGAGGGGAAAGGGCTGCCTCTGCCCCACAGGGGAGTGGAGCGGAGCGGAACGACCCCACAGGCAGCCCCCGTTTGTGCTGGACAGGGGAGATAAGCTTGGTCATTGTGTGTTTGGGGGGGAGGCAGGATGAGGAGCTGTCAGACAGAAAGCAGGCCTTAAGATAATGGCAGAAAGTCTCTGGCCACACTGGAAAGGGTCTGAAAGTGGACACGGCTCTTCGGAATATGATAAAGTTCTGCTAAAATGCTGCAGGGTGGTTTATCTTATCTAGGATGTGAGATGCCCTTAGGTTAGACTTCAACCTTATAATTTTTTTTTTCTCATGTCAAACTGCACCGTTGGCCATTTTCTGCATCACACATACCGAGTTTGCAGTTCTGGGAAAATCCTATACTGAAGTTTTAAAAATATTAATTCAATTGAACCATGTCATTCATTAAAAGTGATTTAAACATTAAACTAGTTGGACTAGTCAGTTGTCTAGCAAGAAAAAAAGTTCAAATAGTGCCAGTAGGCAGTGGCATAATAATGCTAGGAAATCAGAACCACTGATGGAGCATTCAGAGGTTGGGAATTCAAACATAAACATGCAAGTATTTCTCATCTGGAAATCATTGACTGTAAGCAAAGGAGCTTGATCTGTTTGATAGAGTTGCGAGAATGAATCTGCCATTCCTCTGCAGGGATAACTTCAAGCTCCTCCTCTTTAGTGTTTATTTTTAAATTACAGTGTGTTACCAAGGATACAGTTTAGTTATCTTGAGAGATAGAAATGAAATGCTGTGATTGCTCACATATCAGTCAATACCTCAGCAGGTTTTTTTTTATATTTTCAAATGTTCAAGAAGTTTATATCAATATAGTTCATATTTTAAGGGCATATCCTGCATTTTTCTTGCATTGTACTTTTCCCCTGAAGTTTATATTTAGGTGGTTTTATTTACCATTCCTATATTATGCCCATTTTCAACCCCATTTTCTTTACCCCGGTTATTTTTGTTTTGTAGCTTTAAAACTTGCAAGCATTGAAAAGCTCCTTTCTGACTGGCTATATTGTGTCTCGTTTCAAAAACTGCCGTCTGCACTAAACACTCCTTATACTTCATGAATGGGTGGAGCTAAAGAGCTGTAGGCTGATGTAGGCGGATATAGGCGGATGTTTTCAAATGCATTAGTTTTTGCAACATCATAATCCAAAACATTTATCTTCAGCTAAATTTGCATTAATGGCCAGGGGAGTAAATGCTACTGTGTGAAATATTATTTACACCCTTCATCAGCTTCTTTTATTTAAAAAAAAACAAAACATATATATAAAGGTTGATCTTGGATTTGGACCCTTTTGGCTTCAAGTAAGTATTCTGAATTATCTGGGAGTGTTCAGTAATGTCTGTGATGAGTGTTTACATTTTGGTCTTGATTTATTATCAAAATTTGGAAATGAATAAAAATCTAAATATATAGCTTTTCTCTATCAGAATGTGGTAAAAACAAAAATCCTGACAGTCAAGTACGCTAATATTCTACTCCAATAATCTGATATTCTGGTCTGCATTCTTGGTGTGGAATTCATTGCCTGGAACAAAGCGGTGCTGAAGGGAGCCTCGCCCTTGGAGACCAAATTCGGAACATATGTTGTTTCTCTTTTCACTTCTCTGCCATTCTCTTCTACTGCTTTTTATCCACATGCCTTCAGTGTTCAGGCCCGTTTCCCACCTGTTAGAGCCGAGGAGGAGGACGTCTTTCCATTTCCTGCTGTTTCTCTTGCTTCAGGTTGTGTGATGTCTAGCCGTTTTTACATGTAATGTAACTTGGACAAACTGTCCTCATTTTCCGTAGGCTGCGCAACAAGCGGGTTCTACCTATTGCTGAGAGCTTTGTGGCCTGTAAGCTCTGGGAAGCTTTCCGTTTGTGACCCCCCTCCCCACCACTGCCAGTGACGGGGGACATCACCAGCTGAGAGCAATAATATTGAAGGAGGGGAAAATGCATGTCTGAGAGATGACCTCTGCAGGGGACGGCTTCCAAGTACAACACCACCCCTCAGATGTTTGTTGAACTAAAGTGTGAATCCAGCCCCAGAGAATGTCTTCAGCATGAAAGTCTCCTCCGCCCTGCACAGATGGTTTGCCTTTCCTCACGTCCACCTCCTTTTTGCAAAATCAGCTTTAGCCGTGGTCAGTACCAGGGATGAGCATTCAGTATTCAACGCTGGTGGTAGTCCGTTATTCCAGAATGAAAAATGAGCGTTTGATATGTCTGGGTTCCTGTGGATTCTTAAAAGCACTAAAATCCTCAAATGGAGTTAGTGTGTGTATCCTATGTATAAAATAAGCACACACACACATGTCTCTCCCACAGATGTGTGAGATATGTGTGTGTATATACCTATGTATAAAATAGGCGCGCACACACACACACACACACACACACACATTTCTCTCTCACAGATGTGTGAGATATGTGTGTATATTTTTTTTCTTGGAGGTATTAAATTAACCTCTTTTCTGAAGACACTGTTAAATTCTGTATGATTAAACAAATTCAGAATTGTCTAACAGCCAAAATATCCAACTGTCCATGAAACTATAGCCAGAAAGGGTTCAGTTCAGAGGGTGATGGTATATGCATCTCACAATGTATGTCCAGCTTTTCTCGTAACAAATGCTACAAGTTCCCTTAATTTTTGGAAATGGTCTCTTTGCTCTTATTGAGCTTTTAAAATGGTATTAAAAAGCATTGAATATGAGTGAAAAAAACTGTGCAGCAGCCCTGCATGTGCATGAAATTTGTTTTGATTTGTCCTTATTGGTTTTATTTGAACAGAAACAGACTGGGCATCCTCTTCTTTTTAATTTTAAATGGCTATTAACAATAAATAAATAAAAACTAAACAGTAAGCCACATAAAACAGTGGTTTCCTGCTCTGCACGGCAAGAAAACAATGGAGCAACACACAGCGACTGGATTGTAAGTTGTTTGTGAAACAAAACCAAAGAGCTTTACTTAAAGCTGGCAGAGCATTTCCCAATGGCCACAAACCAGTTTACGCCACTTTTCGCTGACTAGGTGAGTTCTGATTGGTTGATTACTTACTTGTGTCCATTGTTAATTTAAAAAGTGCTGTCTCTGAGGCCCAGCTTGTTTGTTGCAGGGTATGAAGGCTGAGATTGGTTAGAAGCTCAAGCTGGTGCACAGTTGGGGACAGATCTGTGGTGGTTTTGTGTGTACGGGCGGCGGTGGATTTGAGCCGTAGGCTGTAGGATGTGGTCTCCCCTCGGTCTGCCTGAACTGCGAGGGGCTCCTGTGTGCTGTCTGGCTCTGGTGGGTGGCTCTCGGCTTGGCACGAGCCTGGGGGAAACCCTGCGCTAAACAAAAAAAAAAACATGGTTTCCATATGTGACGAGCAGTCTGGCTCCTGCGAACAGGCAAGGCGCTGGACCACTCGCTCTTGGCAGCACTCAGAAATTGCACAATGCTTTTATGTCACCGTCAGGTGATCAAGCCATAGATCTCACTGTTCATTAAGGCTGAGGCCTACATTTATTGTGAACATTGAGTGGTAATAGATTGATTTGGGATCCGGATCCCTGTCTCCTGGCCTGAAGTTCTTCATTTGGTACTTGGATTAACAAATCGGTTTGTAATTAACATACTCTGTCACTAATGTTTCTGCTGAAGTTCCTGCATTTGTGAAGATCTAAGACCTAAAGATCTGTTTCATTTGACCTGGTGTTGGTATACTTGCAGTAACAGATGTTATCATCCCCGCATTTCATGCGTTGTCTGAATTTCCTGGTGTAGTTTCCAGTCTGTTACCCTGAGCCATGGGGCGGAGTAGGGCGACACAGTATATCGTCTGTGAATGATTTCACAAAAGGCTGCAACATGCTAATAAACAATCATTGTGTTACTGACAGGGCGACCAGTCACAGCTCCAGGTCAGTTACTGGGTGTTCTGATGAATAAAGGTCTCCATATAATCCAAGTGTTGGTGAATGGTTGCATGGTAGGGCGAAATGATGTTGGTTTTGCGACATCACAAACTATGATTTGAAAACAGGCTGTTTTTGTAGCTTATTTTCCATGTATGGACAATGTAGATAGTGAGTGTAAATGTAACACATTTGAAACAATATTTACAGACTTTTTATATCCAGAAAAGTGATGATATGGGCCCTTTAATATCCTGCAGATGCATCATATAGTAGTAAAATCACAATACTGATATTTTGTCCATATCATGCAGCCCTAGAGTGGAGGAATAAGCTAGATCCGCACGCCACGCAGTTTTGTTGTGGCTCTGTGCGGCGTGCTGGTCATCGATAACTGGATGACTTTCGTCAGCGCTTCTCCCTCCTGCGTCAAAGTCACCATGCATCTGATGGAGGGGAGATTGTGTTCTGTTGCATAATGTCATAATCTTGTCTAGGCAGCCTAAAATGTCAGGTGCCTAGAGAGTCTCACCTCTGTGTTTTCTGTAGAACTGTTGAATTTTAGTTGGGGTGGCATTTTGAATGCTTGTTAGCAAAGGAGTACTTGAATACTTGTTCTCAGCACTATCCTTTAAAATAGCAAATTTCATGTTTTTCAATCTTTGTCTTTCTTTCTTTCTTTTTTTTAAGAATCAAAATATTCCAGTTTAATACCTTGATCATTGCACAAAAGTGTTTCTGCAGTGGAGAGACAGATGTGCATTATGATTCAGTAGGCAGCATCATCGTACATCTGCTTCTACACACCTTCTCATGCACCATCATACATCTACACGCCTTCACACACTCCCTCGTACATCTACACACACAGTACCCAAGTTTATTAGATCCATGTCTCACAGTGTGATCTGTAATGAAGATTGGAGAAATCGAAGTTGAAGGCTTTAGAGCAGAGGAAGTTTTTCACTATCATGCAGTTAAGAGACGCCGGCTTGTGCAGAAAGCTGCCTTTGTGCACCAGGCCCAGCTTATTTATACAGTGTGCTCAAAAGCTTGTTTGTCTGAGCCCACTGTCAGAGCTCTAGCTATTAGAGCAGGCTGAATGATGTCCTACGAGGAACAATCAGGGGCTTGTGTGAGGCTCGCATTCTCCATTTGCTCCATTGAGACAGACTGCAACTTTTTTCAGGCCTAGACTTCTCTGTAGTGATTTGCAAGGTGGGGGAGTAGGGCAAGCATATGTGTTTTATTGTCTCCAGCACTGTTGTTGCTCATGTGCTTGGATATAAGTGCAGCCTTCGGTCATAATATGCACCTCTGCCTTACGACGCATCTAGACAACCACCACCTACCAGCATGAGCTCTGTAGGGACAACCACAAGCAAGGACGGACCCAAATGGGATCCATTGGAGCTAACGATTCTAGTTCTGGGTCATTTCCCACCTGTTTGAGACACCATGATCACTCTGAAGTGCTCCAGCCATGTCGAACAAGGCTTCAGGTTTTTCTCTTCTGTTGCGTCGGCTATGTCATCTTGCTTATTATAGCTTAGCACTAGCTGTGTTGGCAGGAAATAATATAGTACGCTTTTCTGCTTGCACAAATGTCTACCATTACATGTAGTCATGTGTAGAATCAAATAAAGCATACCGGTCTGGTTTATTGGTGATGTAGTAGTGCTTGCAGATTCATCTTCTCCTGGGAGAGTAAAGAATTTGCTAAACTGATAGTAGCTTCAACTTTGTGTTGCCAAAGACAGGAGAAACCATTAGGTCCTGTCGGTACCAGTCTTGAACAAACTGGAACCTTTGGTTCTTGAACAGGGAAAAGAAAAACAGTTTTCTGACACTGCAAAAAAGGGCTTTTTTAAAAGGGCCTTCACTCTTGATCTCATAAAAGGCAAGACTTTAACATGCGTCTATTCAGTCTACAACAGTTTAGCACCACCCACTTATGTTAAGGTTATAAGGAGAGTTTTATCCGAGATTAAGGCACAAAATAGAGCACCCAGTCCGAACACATCATTTAAATATACCAGCTTTAATTCTATTGGATGAAGAGAGGTTGACAATTGTTCTGTATACATGAATTATAACTGTTTTGGTACATAAAACTGTTTAAATATCATAATGTGAGAAAATGTTGAAAATGGGCCAGTGAAGAGGCCTGTGCTGTTTTGCTGGAGGGTACTGTGTACTGATCGTCTTAACTAAAGGAATTACAGCAGGATTTATTTCTTGATCAAATCAATCGCACTACTCAGAGTATCTTGATTTCCAGTTCTACCGTTAAACAGCCAGGCTTTAGTGACTTAGTGCTCCTCTGCAGATGGAGGAGGCACCTAAATCTTAGACCCTTTAACCGGCAGGTTCTGTTTAACTGCTGGACTCGGCTGTTCCTGTGATTTACTGATGCAAAGGGCCACTTGGCCTTGAGATTTGAGCTCTAGAGAATATTGGTCTTTCTGAGGACACAGCACTATCAGTGTAACAGCACCACCTTACCTTGGTCCTCCTATTTATCAACACCCCCCTTGTGTCACCTCAGTTAAATGTTTGCTGTGGTTTAGGTGCATCAGATGATAAATAATTAACTTCCAGCTCAGTGGATTCTCCTGTTCTGTGTGAAAGGAGGAAACCCTTTAGTCAATAGTTACAGCATAGATGAGCAGGATTGAGTAAGAAGTCACACACATCTCCAGTTAGTATCCGTAAATGAGTAAGCTGTGAGTGTGGTTTATTGTGTTAATCATTATAGCCCTTTGTTGAAGGGTTATTAATAGGTTAGGTGGGTGGTGTTTTGGTTTCTGTTGTGTTTAAAGCTGAGTAAGATCATACCATGTTTACTGGGAGTACTTTGACATAATTTTCCCATCTTTGCCTCTATATTCACTATGTCACCCTCTGCAAATATTTACACAGAAAGTAGACCCTCTCCCTTCCCGGTGCTACTCCCATGGTGCAGTCACGCCTTAAAAAGCCTTTAATAATGCACGGCCGAAGAATGACATTAGTCTGTGGGAGATGACGACATACATCTGGAATCCATTACCAGTCGTGATGAGGAACTGCACTTAATCAGATCAGTTGTCATCAACCACAAAAGAAAAAGAAAGGAGTTCAGTACATAATGCACCTAGGCTTATCATGCTAAGCGGTAAATTTAATGATTGCCATTAACTCAAGCCTGTACTCAGTTTACCTTGTCAAACGTTTAGGTAGAGGTGGTTGATATGGCAAAAATATCATGATACTTCTATAAAGTTTCACCATTTGCAATATGTCACTGGATATTTTTATGGTATCTATGTTGACGAACATATTATTGTACATTATTATTATTCAGTATTCGATACCAGTTAAACATAGAGTTGCACAGTCGGACTTGGTTAGAATCTCGTTCAAGTTTTTGCTCCAGGTGTTTCAATTTCAGTATAATGTGCTTCCATTAATACCGTAGGCTTATCGAAGAACATTTGGAATGAATGCCTTCCTAAATCCACCACCAGACAGTTATCTGTGATGTGCATTGGTAATGGTGTCCCAAATAGTTTAGAGCTAAGCAAGTCTTCTGGCAGTGGTCAGGATCTGGTAGTACTGAATGAATTTGTCCATGCCAGAGAGAATAAGACTTTCTTTCTGAATACACATTGTGCTGATCAAAGTCCTCTTTGTGCTTTTGAAGTTTCATTTTCAAAACACATTGCAGAACCAAAGGCAGTGGCAGGGATTCTACTTTACTATTGTTAATACTGTGATTATGGAAACTAACATTGAACTGCTGCCAGCTTTCGTGTCTGTGCTGGAGCCCTCAAATGCCTGGTTTGCAGCTTAGGCAGGTGTAGTTGCCTCTAAAATACGCAGTATATATTCTTTCTTGTTATTCCACCTCATGCCCATCAGCACTCCTTTCTCTCTTGCTCACTGTAAGGATTTGGGTTTCGAGTAGTCTAATCTGGCCATGTCGGAGGAGGTTTAATACTGATCTAGCTGGCCTGCCGTAGCCGAGTGTTCTGGCAGGCACCTGTTCCATTTTGTGCTTTTGCCAGACCTCATTGGAAGCCACGGTCCAGCACAGCTGAGAGTTTGTCCTTTTATTACCCACAATAGGTCGTCTTCTTATTTAACCAGGCCCTGCGACTTAATGGCATTTCAAGCCACTTTTTGGTAACAGGCCTCATGCTAATGGGCTGCCTGCCCCACCTCCAGACACGTGTTGAGAGGTTGAAAGTTAAGGAGTGGTCCTCTGTACCAAAACAAGGCCGTGTGGAGTCTCACTGCTTGGCTTGCTTGCGTCAATTGGGTCTTTATAAACTACCACTTTGGTTTTCCATGTGCAGACCACACCAGCTGCCTGAGATGGTTGGTATCCGTGTCTGTCTCAACACATAGAGCACCACTTGGCCTTTCCATAATGAAAAGCATGTGTTTTGTCTGAATATCTGTTGATTCAGTCTTGTTTCCAAGCTGCTTGAAAAGGACCAAGACTGTCACAGATTAATATGTTCTCTATTAGGCAATGAAGTTGATGTCACTCTTTTGGCTCGACTTCGAAAGGATCTGTTTCTTGTATGTCGCAGGCTGTCTCAGTGTCTGATAGCAACTTATGAGAGCAAAGCACTCTGAGGAGTCTTTGGATGTCATGCTTATCTCCCATAGATAAGTGGAGTTCACTTGGTTGAAAGATACAGAAGTGCCTCCTCTGCCATAGTTGTTTTAAAAGATGGTTTAAAAAAATAATACCAAAAACCTCAAATATCAGGCAATTGTGTTTATGGTGCGGCAGGTTTGTTGTGACAGTAGCCATTACTGCTTTATACATGTTACCCATAACTCTTATAATGAGCATAATCACCACATTTAAAGCATTTACAGGCAAGTAATTCAGCATAAAGTAGATTTTAAGACAAGCATGTGTGCTGTGGGAGGAGTTGAACTGCATGCTCTCCATGTGGGAGACCAGGATTACATCCTACATGTAGTATATTAGCATACTGTGTAGTCTATATTTATAAACACATATGCTATAGTATAGTCGCAACCAAATGCAAATGAGCCTCTAACCAATTACATTATATCTGACAGGGGGACCAATCACAGGACTGGATAGATGGGGGAGTGAATGGTACCATTTGAAACAATATTTAAGCCTTTTTAAGTACAGAAAAGTCATGAAATGGGCCCTTTAATATCTTTAAAGGCACCGTAATCGCAATATGTAGCAGTAAAATCTCAATGCTGATGTGTTACCTGTATCATGCTGGTTCTCTCTCTCTCTCAGGTTCTATCCTCCGGTAACCCCGCTGTCTGAAACCGTACTGCTAGGCAATGTCTCATTCAGCAGGAGCCGTGACAAAGTGTGAGATGTCAGCCACTGAAATGCTACATCTCAGCAAAAGGCTACTGAGAAAGCAGTCACTCCTCGACACATCTCTCTGGCGAATAGCTTTTCTCTTTGTTGCTGTTTTGGTGGTTTTGCTGAGCTCTTGAGTGTGGTGAGTGAGTCATTCCTTTGCTGTAGTGAGTGATATGATGGGCACATTCCTCTGGTTCCCTGTTTCCGCCGAGCCCTCACTGAGGTAAATAAGAGCTCAAAGGCTGTGGCTACACCTGGTCCACTGTGGAACCAAGACACAGCTTCATCAGGTGGTGCAGTTGCAGTTCCTGGTGGAAGCCTCTCTTTGGTTCTGCCTTTCTATTTTTGAAGAAATCCTTACTTCTTGAGAAGGAAGAGCACACATTTAAGGCTTTGGGGTTTGGGTAGCCTAAATATGGAAGAGCTTTCTGTTAGTTTTGCATTGCGTCACCCCTGGACGTGATACTTTTCTCCCAGACTGTGATGAGAGCCCAACCAAAATCCCCTTATTTGTGGCCGAAAGCAGACATGTAAAAGCGAAAGCCTGTCTATTTTGTCTCGGATGATTACTGCTCTAGGAGATGACTAATTAATGCTCTCATAGTGTGGTGACATGCAGTGGGAGTCTCTGGATTTCTCTATTGCAGGGTCTGATTTGTGTGCTTGTCTTTCTGCCTCCCTAATTCAGGCTAATACAGTACAGTCTGTGTGGATCCTCCTGAAATGAGATTGTATTCTTTATAGAGGCTTCTGTAAAGGTGATGTCAGGAAAACATGGAAGAATTGCACACTGCAGCCAGACATAAACTAGCCTGGCTTAGCATATGATGGAGTGATGAACTCAAGCTCACCCGTTCTCCATCGAGAGAGATGAGCGCAGTGACGCACACCCCTAAACCTCCTTTTAATCACATGCTGACAACTTCTGAAGTCATTTATGTTTTTAACTGGGACATAGACAGCAAATTGAAAAATTAATTTCATTGCAAGTCTACCCTCATGACAGTGAGTACTCAGTAGAGCAGGGTTCATTATTTTCATATTAAATATTCTGCATGTAATCTTGTGTAAAAAGCTATATTTTACTTTAACACAACATGAACAGCAAGATTAGCATAACTTTCTTCAATAGACTGCTACTACTACTAACAATAATAACAACAATAATAATAAATGTTTTCCAGAGCAGAAGAATAAAAAAGTATGAAGATTTTTTCTCCCATACCGGTGTATTTTATTCTTCTTAGTAAAATTAATACATATTTAACATTATTATTATGATTAGTAGTAGTACTGTTGAACAGTTTAAGTTTTGCTTTTTAATAAAACTTAATAGAAATACTTAAATAATGAAAATACAGTGCTGATAAATCATTATTTTAATAGTAAACTACATTCAGATTCCGGAATCTGCCCAAACCTGGAGTTAGTGCTACGGCTTTTGGTTATTGAATTTGCTTTTACATTTTCTAATATTTTAATATGCTTACTACAGTCCTACATTAGAGGTGGGTTTTTTTTTGTCTTGGTAGTGCAGTTCTGTTTATTATTTGCTGACTGCACACTGTCCTTCAGAGAGCTGCTGGAGTTATCAGTCTGTAAAAGCTGCAGGACTCCTTCTGCGCGGGAAGACTTTATTTCTGTCTGTGTCACATGACATGTCCCTGAATACCTTCAGCCGTCCAGTGTGTTTTGCTCTACCTGTGAAAATCTTCTGCAATTCATGGACCCGCATTCGTAACAAATGTTTTCAACTCGCCAGGTTAAAGTTCAACTATAAGCTGCCTCTCCCAGGCCGTGGTGTAAACACGTTCCTCCCTTCAAGTTAATCTTCAAATGCTAACTCGTCTCGTTTCTGCTGTAACCAACCCGACTGGCCAGCGCCTGACTGTCCGGCAGGGCCGTGCATGCTGGGAAAACATGAGCCGGCTGGTAGTTAATGGGTGCTGATTGATTTCACACCAACGTTAACTTCAGAGTGTCTTTATCGCACTCCTGTTGATACAATCTGTGTGTAAATGTTGACACCTCCCAGCATGAACCGCTGTGTCCTTGGATACAGCAACACATTGCCTTCCTTCCAGATCTAGATCAGTGCAGCAGGAGTTCAGCATGCAGGTGCTTGTGGGTTGTTTACTGGAAATGTTCAGGCATGTTCCATCAACACTTGATCTGCTTTTTCTCATTTGGAGCCAGAGGTACAGTAAAGAAACTTGGTAGAAGTTTGGTATGGTCAAGTCCGCATCACTTGAGCTCTCCAAAGAAGAAACAAACAGAAAGAAATCCAAGTTTAAGCCAAAGTTATACATTCAGCCCATAACGCTTTACACTTATTACTCTGGTGTGCTTGTGTCTGGCTCTCCTTCTTAACTGCCTGTCACTGGCTCGCTTTGAACAGCCCCAGTCAGCGTAATGAAGTGTAAGACCCTCAACTGCTGGGAGCAGAATGAAGGCGAAGTCAAATTCCTTTTAATTAATGAACCAAGCTAATGGTCTGGCCCATGTTGGCTAAAAAGCAACTGGTTCTTTTGTTATAGTGTATAGTTGCAGGAGTGCCCAGCTGCAAGCACTACTGGTTTATTACCAACCCAAATCTAACATCCCTGATCCAGTCAAGCCAAACTTTCAGTAAGGTGTGAACATTTAATCAAGGGTTGTCAATAGTACTTGATTTCATTATAGTAAAGGTTTATGGAATATGAAATGACTTAAGGATCAAAATATATGATCTGACTTTGTGTTTTAATACTGTCAAAAGCACATACCAGTAGCTCCCTTATGGATCATATTCAGACAGGAGAGCAAGCCTTTAAGATGACGTGCAGATACCATGTCATTACTCAGTTTCAAACCATTAAGCAGATTCATCAATTTACATTATATAAATTGGATTGAAATAATTGTGACTGCCCTGATGCACACATTTCTGTAGTTAAATGTTGCATGTATGTGAAGTAAAATATTGTTTACTGTTCCATATTGCAAATCTGTGTAGTAACAATGACGTCAGTGAGCAAGGCTGTGACGGACAAGCTTGGCAATTAGTGATGAGGTCACTCTTCAATAACTCAAGGTACTTATAAAATGAGTTATTGTAAACACTGATTTTAAGATATGAAAAGCGCTCAAATTCAAAACTGGCTGGGTCAAACCATTAAAAGATTTGTGTGTGTGTGTGTGTGTGTGTGTCTGCGTGTGTGTCTGCGTGTCTGTGTGTGTGTGTGTGTGTGTGCGTGTTGTGTGTGTGTGTGTGTGCGTGTGTGTTGTGTGTGTGCGTATTGTGTGTGTGTGTGTGTGTGTGTGTGTGTGTACGTATACACACACAAAAACACAAACCGAGCTTTAAAAATTCTTTCCAACACAAGATGTTGATCAGACTGTAACCATGGCAACAGAGCTCTGATTGGCCCGCCTGATTTTAAACACAACACGGGAAACTGAGCTTGTTCCGGTTCAACATTTTGTCCATGAGTTTTGGACCTGGATATTAATGGATATTACTGTGTTTTTATGGATTAGGTTTTGTTTTTTGTCTGACTCGGTGTGAATAGGCTTTTATCCGAATACGCATGAAGAGACACGTTTAAACTCATCACCCGCTCGGCCAGCCCCGGACTGGACCGGAGCTCTGAGACGTTCACAGGGACAGACTGCGGTCCATCTGTTCCGCCCTGTACCTCTTCATCGGTGGTCAGGACCCCACAGGACCACCAGAGAGCAGAGCGGGGCGCCGGACTGTTCTCAGCACAACAGTGACGCTGATATTAGATGCTGACTTTCGTAATATTGTATCTCACCTGCCTCTCAGCACTGTTCTGCTCAAAACACGCCCACGTTCCCAAATTTGTGGTTGAACAACAGGTTTCCTTCTGAGGTCCAGAGAAACATCCCCACCTCCAGTATTACTATCATTATAAAGACATTCGGTCTCCACAAAGAGATAAATACACACAAACACACACACACTGGTGGTCCTGTGGGGTCCTGACCACCGATGAATGGGTTAAAAGGCGTCTAACAGAATAACAGATGATCCACAGTCTGTACCTGTAAACTACACACTCGTACGGCCAGTGGAGCTGATGGAATGGATACAGCACTGTGCAAAAGTCTTGAGCCCCCACCCTCATTTTTTTATATTTTGCTTTGAATCTCCTTGTTGGTGTAAAAATACTATTTTCTGACAAACTGTCTGACCGTTTTAATGTTTTACTCTGACAGACTGCAGAGTGTGTAAAGACACAAGATTCCTAGATAAAGGAGTTCCAACCACTCAGCATTCAGCACCACCAGTATACTGATCACCGCCCGATCATCTGGAACC
>JBBPCX010000160.1:2685363-2704720 GCA_037974365.1 Hydrocynus forskahlii
GATGAGGACGACGAGCATGCAGATGAGCTTCCCTGAGACGGTTTCTGACAGTTTGTGCAGAAATTCTTTGGTTATGCTAACCAATTGTTGCTGCAGCATCTGGGTGGCTGGTCTCAGACGATCATGGAGGTGAACATGCTGAATGTGGAGGTCCTGGGCTGGTGTGGAGGTCCTGGGCTGTGTGGTTACACGTGGACAGATTTGTGAACAATATTTGAGAATAATGGGTCTTTTGTCTATGTAGAAAATGTTTCAGTTCTTTGAGTTCAGCTCATGAAAAATGGGAGCAAAAACAGAAGTGTTGCGTTTATATTTTTGTTCAGTATAGAAACAGTATCAGCCTTGCATAGAGATTTTGTCCACATCTGTGAGAAAAATTTATAAATTAAAAGCAAGACAGTATTTGGCTTTAGTTCCCAATATCAACTGACTGAATGCTTCCACAGCTTCTGTCTCATTCTCTTGTCCCCTCTTGCGCTCCTCCACACACCCGTACTTAATATTTCAGCTTAGTCGAGTGCTGAACTAAAGCCATAAAGCCGTAATGAGGTGTTAAGACGAACACTTTGAAACATGTTCTTCTGTGACCACAGTGGACATATAACATAATACACAGTAACAATATACCCAATAACAGTACCACAAAGTTACAGGATTCAAGATTCTTTGTCACATATGTAGTTATACAAGTACAACATTTAGTGAAATGAGTCAGCTCTTAAGACTGTGCAACAAAGTTATCAAATCATTTAAATTAAAGATACATTTATAAAGACTAAAATAACGTTAAAAAAAAACAGAAAAAAATTATTATACTAACATAACAAACAGAAGCAACAGATTTTCACTGTCATGTAAATAGTTCTTCTGGTCACTTTTGTCTATTGTGTATTTTTAAGAGTACTTTGGAATCATAATAAAATACTCTTATTGAGTCATGATGAAATTTGATATTCTATTAAGGACTGATTCAGTAAGCACTAAAAAATCTAATCAAATCTTTGCCTTGTCAGGTTTTTTTTTTTACGCCAAATAGACTGTGACCGTTGATGGATGAAGAGATTGAGGCAGTGTTTGCAGGATAAGCTGCAGCCTGAATGTCAGCTCATACAAGATGTGTGGCCTCATCGTTCCTGATTCAGCATTCGCTCTGCTTGTGCTCAGAATTTGGAAGATTTGACCAAAGTGTGTCATAAGCAGATTAGAGTCCAGATCAAAAACAATGCCGCTTGTAGTCAAAATCAGACATTTTTATTGATCCTGGAGGAAACTGCTTATATCATGACTGCACAGTCACTTAGAGACACAAAGACACAAACCAAAATAAATCAAATAAAAACACTCTACAATAAAACCGTTATATTCACAGAATGCTCTACTTTTGTTGGAGGGTTCCTGCTGATTGACTCTGGTATGTTGTTTATTTGCTCAGGTGGTTCACTCTGATGATAAGCCTGTAAAGGAGACCATACTGGACGACTCTGAGTGCCCACTACAGATCTTCAGAGACTGGACCAGCGATAAAGGTTAGGCATGTTCCTCGCATATTAATGATCATGGTACAGTGTGAATTTATCATGCTCATTTTTTTCTTCTGGTTTCTCCTAACTCTACCTTAAACACGGAGACAATTGACATTTGTTTTCAAGTTCTTAATATTTATTTCTTCTGTATGGTAAGAACTACAGATTTTCTTTTTAGCAAATAAGGTCTCAGTTCAGATGACCTAAGAAGAGTGCCCTCTGCTGGATGTGTTAAGTATATCACACACTTGCTGGCTCTCTTGCAGAGGCTTTAGTGTTCCAGCTAAAGAAGCGGCCTCCAGACTACCTGTCTAAAAAGGGTCGCAAGGATGACAGGATGGGACCACCACATGGAGCGCTGTCTCCAGAGAAACTGCCCTACCTGGTCGAGCTGAGTCCAGGTGCGACACCACACGTACAAATAAAATTTACATGTTCTGTTAACATTATTGCTATTATTAGTATTAATTCTATATTGTCAGTTATAATTAACTTCCTTACCTGGTCAAACTGAGTCCAGGTGTGACACCACATGTATAAATAAAAATTGACATTTTCTGTTATTATTATTGCATATTGTGTTAATAGAAGTGAGATAGTGTCCAGTAACATTTATCACATTAAACCTTCAATAAATAGTTTTGCTGAACGTTAAAAAGGATTCTAGAGGTGGTTCAATCAGATAACAATGGAAAATCATTACCAGTAATGCATTACCAGTAATGTGAACTCAGAGCCTCCTGAAGTTTGCATAGTAAATGGGGAATAAAATAAAAGTAGTAAAATAGAAGTAATATTCTTGTTGGAGCATACATAGTAAAATAATACTGTGCATAATAGACAGTGTTTAACATTTGCAAGTATTTGTATAGTGCAAGAAAGGGTAGTTGTGTACATGTATATATACATTCCTGTGTATGTACAGAAGGTAAGTTTAAAGTTACTGTAGTTTTACGGTAGTCTAGGCCTGTTGTAGGTGTCTTTAGTCAGGTGAGTAGCCCTTTGACCCTTGTTTTTTCCTGTTACTGAGTTCGTAGCCTCACTATTGACCCCATAATATAAAAAAATGTAGTTTAGATTTTACCACACAGTAGAGTGTACTCGCCATATCAAGTCACACTAGCCAGGTTCTATTGTTTGTGGCTCCATAACTGCTGCTTGCATACTCACCCCCTTCCTGCTGGTATGACTGGTCTCTAATGATCCAAATGCTGCACTAACCCCGTCTCTTAAATGTTTATCTGTGTATAACCAGTGTTGTTTAGTTAAACGTGTGAAATAACTAATGGATGGTTTATATAAAGTAAGGCCTGACCAGTGTTGTTAGGCTGACAATAATAGCTTCAAGAAGCCTAGATTATTGTTTCAAGGGTTTTTATTAGAATAATTACACCATGTAATGTTAGGAGAATCACCCATTTCAGAGCGTTTTAGCAGTTTAGCGTTCTTATTCTACTATTTATTGAGTGCTGGCAGTCACCACCTGTGCACCTTTATTACAATGAACAGGCTAAACTGGAAATAATGGTTAAAAATAACAAGTTGCCATGTTTTGCATCATGATAACAAGCCTTGATGGTGCCACTAAGAATTCTAAGAAGTTATTATAGGAATATCTGGCAATCATTTAGGTTGGTAAAGCACTGTTTAGGTATTTTTAGTGTTTGACCACATTAAAATTATGTGGGTGATTGTCAGTTATTGGAAGTTATTAAGATCATGGTATTTGGTAAGAGTTTACAGATTAGTTGGCTGCTTTGCAGGTGAAGGTTATGCGGAGGAACGTGCAGACCATAGATCATATGGTCTCGATTACGGGGTTGGAAAGGGGTGTGTTGTTGGGTTAAGCTAACAAAAGAGGGGCAAATTGCTTATGGTGCTTTTTCTTTCTCCTGCTACATCTCTCTTTCTCTCTCTCTCTCTTTCTCTACCTCTCTCTCTCCCCCCCCTCCCTCCCCCTCTGCATGGTATGAATGTGCGTGTGCTGCTCTGTGTGCTTCTGCATGTGTCCTCTCCTAGGGCGGGGGAATCACTATGCCTACTACGGCTATCGGCAACATGAAGGTAACACACCTCTCCTCACCCGCTGTTTGCCCCTGCATACATCTCCCTCTCTTTCTCCTTCTCAGCTGTCACTCTGAATACAAAAAACACAGATCAAAAGACATAAAACAGTCTAATTAAGGGACAGTAATGAGATGTGAAATAAATGAATCCTACTGGTTAGCATTTACAGGCTAGTAGATCAGTGCCGGTCCCAGAGCGGCAATACTGTTTGTACAAAAAAGTTTTTTCTTTCTTTTTTGCTTTGTTTGTGTTGCTTTATGCTAGACACTTATTCATTAACACTTCATCCCACTAATCCAAACTTACAAATTTAAAACCTGCCATAACACTGTAATTTACAACTCTTCTGTGTTGTAGCTGCTTACCCATCATCTTTTCAGAGCAAAATTAGATTATACATTTCGGAACTTCGTTCTTTGTTGTGTCAGGTGTTTTATTTAGTTTGTGATTAGGGCAACCTTGGTGCATATTCAGTATATAAGATGTGGATTTGTGTTGTGTTTGGTGTGAGTGTGTCTTTGAGTGCAAAACGTGCAGGTTACAGACTGCTGGTCATGATGTAATTGCGTCTTTTTACATGTGAATTATTAAAGGAAAATTATAGAATGTAAACGATTGTTAGTGAAGTCTCACTGGGCTGTGTGTGTCTAGATGGATCAGACTCCAGAGATAAGCCAAAGCTGTACCGGCTACAGCACAGTATGACTGAGGTCGGCTCAGACCGGAGCGAAGACGGCAACATCCAGGTGAATGGCAAAGTATAGCTACACTATACACACATTTAGAAAGAAAGACCTACAACCTGTTACAGGAGACACTAGGCCGGGATGATAACACTATTTCTGCTGTTCTGATCCTCAGTCCAGTATTAATACCAAATGCTTGACCTTTTGTACACTTGCAACTTCAGTACTGTACAGGACAATGTTCACCTTTACTTGCAAGATAGGAGGGAAGTCTAGCCATTTGCTTGCAACAGCACAAACCAGCAGAACAGGTAGCAAAATTAACTACTGAGGTAGTTTCGGTGTTAAATTCTGAACACTTGGAAAAGTAATGGATTTTGAAGAAAATGTGTTAATAGTAGACTGGGCCAAACATACTCTACAGTGTGGAATTGGGTTGATTTTCATAGGTCAAATGTATATTATTATGTCACAAGCCTCTAGATTTCTTCAGTATTCCAGAGACTCATCAGAGTTAAAATTGAGAATTAAGAAAAGCAAATAGGAATGATCACTATAGAAATATATCGAAATCTATATCTTTGAAAGGTTTTTAGGAATACCACCCAGCTCTGAGAGATCTAAATAGTACTGATTGTTGCAGTAGATAAATCTGAAAAGAACATCACAGACAGCTAAATAAAATTACAGCAAACAACATTTTTAAGTTTTACTGCTTTGTGCAGTCTCATAAAAATGCATCTTTCATTACTGATTTAAATTCTGGAAGATTTTGTCATAAATATTTTATTAGCTTGATTTTGAACCTTGCAAATTCTCTCAGTACATTTTTTTTTATCCTCTTATCAGTGTCTTATTTCAGTCTTCATTGTCTGCCTTTTCTCCTTCAGCTGTTTGGGCCAGGAATCCTGCCTCACCACTGTAACCTGATGCATGCAGACGGCCTGGTGACCGTCACTCCGGTCAGCCTGGATGCTGAGACCTTTGTGGACGGCCAGAGGATTTCAGAAACCACGGTGCTGCGCAGCGGGATGACCCTGCAGTTTGGTGCAGCCCATGTCTTTAAGTTTGTGGACCCCAGCTATGACCACATCATGTCCAAGAGAGACCCGGGGCCCATGGTGAAGGGCAGACACAAGTGAGTAGATGCTGTCAGTGTACGCTCTGTGAAGCATAGGAAAGTAAATGGTAAACCGGTCTCTCCGCACTGGCTTCATTCAGGCTGATCGGATGGCTGATTTACAGAAGATCATGTTACACTTTGATCTGCTCAGGTCTTATTCCAGTGTGAAGTAACTGAATTGAATTGAGTCACTTTACTTACTTCTGTACAGTGACGCCGCCCTGCCTGCACAAAGAATTCATCAGTTCAGTGTCTCAACATAAAATACACCGACTAAATAAATTGCATGATTAGCTACGCCCATGTGTGTATGTACACACATCACATGTATAAACATATATAAATATACATATGTGTATAGTATAAACAGAGACTCAGTAGAGTGCAAATGGTAGTGCAATGAAAGGTAAATGGTCATTACATTTCTATGGAACAGTGACAATCAGTTGAATTCTCTCAACCCCTTTTGGGTTTATTGGTCTATCCAGTTTCTTTCTGACGACCTCAGACATCAGGTACGATATTCTAAAATATATTCTTTTTAATGTGTGCAAAGTGGCATTCTAAACTGACGTCCAGTAATATTATTAGTATTCAAGGATGGTCCTAATCCACACTGGAGATGATCTGTCTAGTTTAGTAGACAGGTCATTGCCGGTCAAGTCATTTGTGGAAAGAAAATAAAGTAGGGAGAATACTAAACATCTTTTTGGTATACTGGTGTGTATTTAATTAAATGTTGTTTTTTGTACCAGGGGAATTGAGGTAATAGAGGACAGATTGAAAAGCCATCTTGACTGAATCATCTTCAGACCTATTAGCCCTCTAGTCAAACCTCTAAGGATCCAGAAAAGCTTCTCTACTCATTTTGAGATTAAACAAAATGAGTCATTCAGACATTTTCATAAAACAGTGAGAGCGCTACAGATCTGAAATGATTCCAACAGGAGGCCTGTTGTTTCTTTGGCACAGAAGTAATTATAGATGTGTTGGAACAGGATAGTACAAGAGGAGATAACAGATCTGCATAGTGCTTCAGACCAAGAGCCTTTTTAAACCTTTTGTTTCTTATAATGGTCTTTTAACTGATTTGGTTACAAAAAGAAGCAGAACGTTTGCAGTTGGCTTGAATGCCAATTTAGTAAATCCCAGATTAACTCATTAATCACCAATTATTATGTGTGCTTATTATCCGTGAACACTGTCTAAGAGTTTTTATGTAGTGTTATCTATTTATATTCTCTCGATTTATTTTCTTATGCACTGGAGCTATATTAAGAACCTTCATGCATACTCTTATCTAGTGAGAACAAGTGATCTAATACTGCTTATTACTGATAATTATTGTTAAAATCAACACTTTTTTTTTTTCGTCCTGTTTGCAAGCATCTGAATTCTGCGTTCCAGTTGGTAATCTGAAACTCCAGTCCAGTCTTTATTTAGTTTACGCACAGCAGTTGAGTTACCCTGTGAGTGACTGAGACAGGCTAAATTGGGAAAACACCCTTTTTTTATTTGGGAGCAGTGTAAAAAAATCTGAAGGCTTTTTCACCCCCTCCAGGAACTATAAGACATGAAAGAGTGTTACAGTAAAATATTTGTTTTTTTTAGGAAAATACGGAAGTCCTCTGATGTTCAAATAGAGTGTTTAGTTGATTAGGCAGAGACGGATTTGCCTCTGTTCTTAGAGTGTCTTTTTTGTCATCTTTTTCTGCCTGTTTCTTTCATTATTTTCACTGTCACATTTCACCTTTATATCTTTCCTTTTCAGAGCATTACTTCTAAAAGCCAATTGCAGACTATATGTTTGTCATTTTTTGAAAATGCTCTTTACACACCGATTAGACGCACAGTTGTCCTTACATAAACTGATAAGGCTTAATGTCACTTGAGCAAATGTGCTGCTTTTAAAATTCAGGTATCAGATTGTATGGCAACAGTTCTTCAGTATCCTCCTTTTCTGCAATCCTCCTCTCTTGTGAATCAAAGGATGTACAGGGAGTTGCATGGTATGCATCTTTAAGCCTTAGACGGTAATTATTGTCCAACAGAAACATGTTCTAAATATAGATGACCTGTTTTTCTCATGAAAGACAAGAGCAAGCTCGAACTCATCAATACCGAATGTGAGTCATTCATCATATAAACTGAGTAGTTGAATATGAAATTATTTTAAATTACTGGAGCAAAACATCAATACTTCTTGACATCCAAGGGTTAATGGTATAATAACAGAGTCAGTTGCCTCTTCCTCTGTAATCTTTTCAGTAGCAGTTGAGCTGTATGGGCTTTTGCTTATGGGAAATATACACCCCTACCAGAATCAAAGGCAAAACCCAGAGGCGAATAAAAGGGTTTGATTTTAATGAAAACTCCAAATTCCTTGCAGTGTAAGCAAATAGTCATTTCTTTGCTGTAATTTATGTAGAAGGAGGCACATGTACTTTGTGATTGGTCTGAAGGCATATCACCCAGTGGCTATTAGGGAAGTGCAGTGGAATCTTCTACACAGTTGCACAATACAGAGCAATTATAAAAGTCTGATTAAAGCAAATACATGGAAGGATCCTCTTCAGACGATTTTTTCAATTTACATGTCACTCAGGCTCTGTGGGGTGATCTACTTTTTGATGGTCAAAACTTGTCTGTATGTGGGTCCTGTTCAGTCCCTCAGCTGTTTATATGTAACACACACACACACACACACTCACATACATATACATTATGTATTTAATAATCTTAAGATTAATAACTGAATACTAAACCTGCATATGAAATGAAAAGTGTCATTTCACCACTTTAACAGAATATAAAGTGTGTTCTAGAGCTACATTACATGTAATTTGGTGCTACGTGATTTATTCCACATTAAAGATCCACTGGCAAAACATGACTCATGAAAATCAGCTCAATCACTACAACCATTGGATAAATCATCACAGCTCTGTGGTTTGTTTGGAAGGCCAACATCAACCATGCAGCAACTTATTTTAAACGTCTTTTCAAAACATGAAAAATGTCATGTTCATTCCAGCTTTAGAAATCCCAAGAAGGCGTTGATTCCCAGAGCACGTGGGCTGCGGGGTTAGACTGAGGAAGGCAAGCTTAGCTTCTGAAAACTGAACTTTAGTTTGAAACGCTCGACTCCTTTCGTTAGCTGCCCATAAGAGGGTGTTGTGACGCTGCCAAGCGCAGCCTGTAATCACATTAGTCAACTGCACATTCGCTGCTGAGGCGTCATGGTTCAGTTCACAGAGCAGACTATTTCTGGATTTATTTTTTTTTTGCTGAGAGGAAATGAAGAGAAGAGAAATTACTTGTAGGATGAATGCAGAGGATTTGTAGAGATGATGTATTGCAACTTATAAACTAAAAATGTACAGAAGTAAGAAACTTTTTAAAACACTGCTTTGTGTAGGTCTGACAGTTGTGCCTGTGTGTTTGGATAACAGTTGAACTGAGTTGAATGAAAATGTATGGTGGCTTGTAGGGTGAATGTATAATGTTCTTAGAGCCACTGAATGTTTTTGTCTTAATTTGTATTAATTGAGAAAATAAGACGTTAAATAATACAGGCCTATCAGCGGCACTACTGTCGCTGCACCATCCTGCATCCACTCTCAGTGCTTAGAGCCATCCCTGTGTGTCCATGCTTGTGTGATAAGCATGTATTTTGTTTGTTTGCACTCGTGCTCAGTGTTTGCATTGCCAGCAGCTGTCCACATGATTCTCCTGCCACCGCACTGGCTGAACAGGGTGAATTTTACAGTACTATCATGGCAACACAAATATAGGTACTGAAATATGGAGTTTATTGAGTTTTATTCCAAAATGCTGAAGCTTATGGAAAGAATCATAGCTGACTCATAATTCTATAATGTGTGAAGCAAATTCACAACATGAATTAATGGCACATTTGAATTTTTCCAGCGCAAAATATGTAGCCTTGCGTAGGACACATTTTATGTCTTATTTTCCAGTGTTAAATTCAACACATAAGCAGCAATTGTGTGTTAAAATGTACAGACATGTTTTCTTAGTAGAGGATGTTTACTGTCTTAAAACTGCATGAAAAGTTCATAGTAAAGCTAATTGGGGAGACATAAATATCAATAAATATAAACATCAATTCATTTTGTCCTTCTGTCATGATACACTTTTGGTCCTACAGTGATAATATGGGTCTTATTGTTACGTTTTGGTTGAGGAAAAACCCTCAGTTCCTTTTAGGCCTAATGATTTCAGGCAACTCAGAACAGTAGATGTTGTCTTTATTTAATGGAGATTTTTATTCAGTGTAATGATGTTTGTATTCAAACCGGACAAGTCCTTCAGTACTGCTCTTATTTCATATGCTAATTTTTGTTTTTGGTGGAAACAGAAGTCTGTGTATAGGTGTAAATAGGTACATGTGGAACCTGCGTGACCCCACGTCCTGACAATGTACATAAACAAGTAGTGTGTGAGAAGCAGGACGGGGTCTGCTTGCAGAAAGCCGCCCTGTCCCGGCCGAGCCATGCAGCCTGTAATTACCGTGTCAACCGCTGTTCACTATGGCAGAGGAGAGTGATGGGAGAGTGGGAGGGAACGACGGGACACTGACAGGAGACGGGCTAGAGTTTGAGAGTGAGAGCTGGAAGAGAAGGAGGGAAAAAGGAGGAGGGAGGGTGAGGTTATGGCAGGCTTCAGGCACACACAGACTATAATCTGATCAGTGTGGGTTTGGCTGGCTGGCTGGAGTAGAGTAGGGTGGGTGTGGTGCTGTATCACTGCAGAAGGACACACTGGTGGGTGGGTGTGTGTGTGCATGTGTGCTGGTAGGACTGTCACACATTCATGTACATACACACACTATTCACTTTAGTCACGTACTATGTCCTGGTCCAACTGGTTGCAGTGTACATCATACACAGGCTGGCAAGAGAGCGCAGCACGAACAGGTGGGTGTGTTATTTGACTTTTGGTGTGTGAGTTTGGGTACACAGTATATTGTATAGTGTTTTGTATTCTCTGCTCTCACTGTCTTGTTTTGAGCATTTAAAACAGTAATAGAGTGGTTAGGTTGATGTTAGTGTTGTGTGTGTATATATGAAAGCTTTTGGCTTTGTATGTAAGGGACTTTTACTTGGAGTCATGTTGTCGTTGTGTCTTGTGTGTTAAATGTAAATGTGAAGAGTATTTCGCTGCTTTCTGCAGTTTGGGAAATGTGCATTTCTGTGGGAAAGTATGTTTTCATACATCCTATCATTGGTAGACAGACAAAGATTGATTAGATGGAAAGGTAGGTAGATATACTAGGTAGTTAGATACTCTACCATTTTAAGTGTTTGTATGTTACTCACTTAATATTTACTAAAATACACTCAATATTCTTTGGTATAATTATAAATATAATGTATATCACAAGACAAGTGTTAGGTATTTAACAAGTGATTAAGTGACAGTCGATGGGATGAAACAGTGAACGAGTGCATTTAAAGTTAAAGGACAGTCTAGAATTTGACTCTGCATCACCACACAACCAGTTAATAGGATGTCAGACATGTCCGTTACAGATTATTTTTGTTACAAAGGCGCATCCAACATCCAACAACTTTCCAATGATTAACAAGAATAAAAGTCGGTGGTTTATAAAATAGATGCATGAGTGTGGAATAACTTTTGACTGGTAGTATGGATAGATGAATAGTAAATAAAATAAGATAAAAATAAAATAGTTGTTGCAGCAGTGTACACAATGTACATACAGTTAATAGGCACATAACACAGATATGGTCCTAAAGTGCCAGTTCTGTACAAATTCTGTACAGTTCTGAAAGCACGTGTCTGTGCTGTAATATGCTCTTCATTAATGCCTACTTTCTGGTGGCTTTGGTCCTAATGGCCTGATCCTGTTGAAAAGACTCTGATTAGGTTCATTGCAGGCCATTCTAGTGTGATGGGAAACATGAAGCCATGTGGTTAATTTCTTCATGGCTGTAGACTGAAATCTCTAATCCCTGTGTACACGCTCCAGCCTGATGTTGCAGAGGATTACAGCTGTGGGCAGGACAGGAAAGGACAGGACGTAAGAGGGAGCAGAATGATGGGGACTTTTTCATTTTTGTGCCTTAAAATATCAAGATGGCATGATTTTGTCTAGGTTTATGTACAAATCTCTGTTTTCTCTATCATTTTAGCTGCATCAGTTTTGAGTATAGATAGATACTGAGTACTGACCCACGTTTTTTTCCCCTTTAATTTAAAATCTATGCTTTATAACCTGACTGTGTGAGATGTTTCTGTATAAGGCATGAGGTTTTACCTATACATACATTTTTAACTACCAAAGAGAAAACAAAGGTAAGAAAATGTAGCATATTGTAAAGTAAGCTGGCGGATAATGTACTTTTAGTTTTACTGTTAGTTAAATGTGGATCAGTCAAGTCTGACCAAACTGTTTAGAATCAGTGATGATGTCCTTGCTGTGTGTGTGTGTATAGTATTGTATAGTAAGAGTATTAGCACTAATACTACAACCCTTCAGTGTATAGCATCACACAGTTGCTCCACTTGACTACCTTCCATTAAAGCGTACCATCACACCAGCATGTTTTGGAATGTTCAACACACAGCAACCTAATATGTTCTAACTGTTGACCAACCCTGCAGGTTAATGAAGATTCGAGTTAACAGCTGATTCACCACTATCTTTACACTTAGAGCTTAATATTTACATTTACAGAATTTAGCAGATGCTTTTATCCAAAGCAACTTCCATTCCCTAACTGCAGGGGGCAGTCTCCCTGGAGCAACTTGGGGTTAAGGGTCTTGCTCAGGAACCCAGTGGTGGTGTGCTGTAGGTAGGATTCGAACCCATGACCTCTTGGTCTAGAGTCAAGTATCCTACCCACTCGGGCACCACCCTGTCAAATAGAAGTATTATATTTATACTTACATTTGACAGTTGTTCTGTAACTAAATCACACTGAACTCAGGCTGCGTCCAGTTGACAGACTGTCTGGCAGACAGGGCGAGTGCCGTACAGGACACTCGAGCACAACACAGATAACGAAGAAACACAGACTCCCTGACAAGCAACGCTGCATGACAAGTCTTTACATATTGTGCAACTGTTGAACCACCTGCAGCACCAACGAATCAGATCGTCAAGATGTAGTTTTTGTTATACACCTTTTAGACCATCTTTATCAAGTATTTTTTATTCATAATTTCTATGGCACTCTATGGCATTTCTATTGTCCAGCTACAGGCAGCGTTAGGTATTAAAATGCGACATGATTTCGCTCTCTCACTGTAAAACAAATTAGAGACATCTTGAAAAGCAAATTTATATCTATACAGTGAGTCATCAGTTCAGGCAGTTAATCTGTGCTTAAATTGTGTGAATTGTGTGGGATTTTCCTGTGATGTGGTTCGTATGGGGCTGGAGTGTGTTAACCAGTGCCCCGCTGTGTGTCTGCTGAAGGTGGAGCTGCGTGGTGAGGAGGCAGTTAGTGTGTGTGGCGTCTTCTCATGCAGAGCAGCTTTTAATCACTGCAGCTCCTTGCAGCACCCTTTTGCTTTACAGCCTCTTATGTGGTTTGTGAGGTTAAATTCAGATGCTGTTTGGGTGTATATTTAGATGGCAGGATTCCCACTCATTCATTTAGTCTGATAAAGCAACTGGTAAAGAATTTCCAGCTCTGTCTGTCTGTCTGTCTGTCTGTCTGTCTGTCTGTCTGTGTGTGTGTGTGTGTGTGTGTGTGTGTGTGTGTGTGTGTGTGTGTGTCCTCAGTCTGAGCGAGATGTCTGTGTATTTATGATGTTTTTGTATAACTTACACCAAACTGTTAAACCGCTCATGTACACACTTTGCTTTTTGTTTTGATGTGCTTTTTGTTTTCAGTAATGAATGCTATTACATTATTATATTGTGTTAATGTGTTAATGTTCTTGTTCTTGCTCCTCTGTATGTCCTCTTTTTCATACTTTGTTGTCTCTTGTTGTCCTGTAGGAGTGTACCAGAAACAACCTTTGACTTGCACGGGGACATTCACAGCGGCACTGCTCTGCCCACCAGCAAGGTGTGTGTTTATGCGAACCTGTGTGAAAGTGCCCTCGTCTATATGAGTACATGTTTGAGAGAGATGCTGTATATCTCACTGTGTGTGTGTGTGTGTGTGTGGTGCAGAGCTCAGGGAAGCTGGATATGGATCGCTCCGGTAACGGCAGTGACAGGGGCATGGTGAAGCCCATGATCCGCGGAGAGCAGCAGGACTTCAGCAAGCATGATGGACGGTGAGCATTAAACTGCTAACATAGTTCTACCAATCCACACCAGTCTTTTTATCATGTGCTGACCTCTCAGGGAAGTGCAGAGAGTGAAGTCTACCCAGTTCTTTAATATTATAACTTTTTGTTGGTGGGTAGTGGTGGCCTAGTGGGTAGGAGACTTGCCTCTGGATCAAAAAGGGTTTGAATCCTACCTTCAGCAAACCACCACTGGGTTCATGAGCAAGACCCTTAACCCCATGTTGCTCCAGGGAGACTGCCCCCTGTAGTTAGGGAAAGGAAGTCGCTCTGGATAAAGTATTTGCTAAATGGAAAAGACTGGACACCACTGGTGTGGGAAACAGGAGTGTGTAGACTTAGTGGAATGGTGTAAGTGTGTATGAAACCTGACCCACAGCCTTGCCAACTAAACCTGGGATACCTGAGCCTGTATAGCCCTCCTGCACACAGTCTCCTCATCAATAATCCAGCACTGCTGGAACTATGCACACTTTTGCACTGGGAGCGTAGTTGGGTTTGTTGAACAATGCTGTATGGCAGGAGTGGGGCAGGTGGGCTGGAGCGGTGGGCGTCAGTGGACAGCGGTGTGAATGTGCCCTTTATCAGCTGGTGTAATGAGCGCCACCCCTTTTCCCACAGGCATCATGAAGGCCCTGAGCTCACGCTGCCAGCCAGCATCGAATTCAGAGAGAACTGTAAGTATCTTCTGTCAGCCACACACTCCCACTGCAAACATGGTTAGAGCCTGCAATTTACAGCAGCTGCTTTATTGCATGTTAGTTTTTCTTGGGAACTTTATGATTCAATTTGACCATTATCTGGGCCTACAGGACATGGACTCGGCGTTAGGCGTATATGACCCTTTTTAGTTTGCAAGTGCAAGTGAGTCTGTCCGTGTAATTGTTTCCATACTGTGCCAGTTACAGACCGGAGAATGAAGAGTGTTTTCACCTGACCCATCTAAGGGTCATCTGCAATCATGCTTTTAGTGATCGTTACTGGTAAAAGGCTAAATGCTAATCTATTTTTAGAGAACTAGGCGAGCGGGTCACCTCAGAATTCAATGCATGGAACATATTGATGCCCGATATAACATAAGTACTCTTGTCTGGGACATTTGTTGTTGCGGCTGTCTGACCTGACTGTTAACTCCAGGAGCAAAGGTCCATAAGAATTTCTTGTCACTACTAATAAAAAGGAACTTTTAATTTACTGCGTGTATTGTTCATATGTATTTTCTGTCAGGTCCACTAACCATGTATGTACAGTAAACAGTTATACATTCCCAATTTATTTATTCCATATTTATTTCAGCATATTTGCACTTTGCATCATTGCACTATGCTACCTACTGTACTTGTTTATTTATTCTTGTTCGGTATATTCTAAGTACACTGAGAGCCACGAAAACCAGAGTTACTTGTATCTTGTGTTCCTTGTGTACACATACTTGGACAATATAGCTGATTCGGATGCACACAGTACTCAAGTACTCTGAAATATCTCTGACAAACTCACATTTTCATCTGAATAGACAGCCTCTGCTACTCATTCACCATGTAAACCTACCCATTTCCCTCAGGTATTTTTCAATTATCAAACATTTTTCAAGTGTACGCATAACCTGTGATGAATTGAGGCTAACAATGCAAACAGACAATAGAAGTCAGCAGTCACACAAATGTTCTTGTAATGCATCCCCAAAACTCCTTTAAGGTAATGCAGACTCGTTAATGTGGTTTTAAGACACAGTGTAACTTACCATTAACTATTAAACTGAACAAACTTTTTTAGCCAAATAAATTAACTAAAAACATCCAAAAATAAAACCAAACACACACTGTGATTGGCTTTTTTTTTTAGACATTATTGACAACCCATCTCAGAATTAGGAGTGCTGATCTTGAATCAGTTTTTGTTACAATGACTGTTTTAAATACTGGTGAATCTGATCCAAAATGAGTCCTCCCTAGACCTGCTTTGTGAGTCACAGCCCTGGTGTTGTCTGAAATTGCTGCCTGTAGCAGTGAAGTTTAGCTCGTTGTGTTGTGGCATAACCACACTGACAGTCCCAACACAGTCTGGACGAGGTCTCAGAGGGTTGAGAGAAGTTTTGGTGATGTAATTTTACAGAAACAAGTTGGGATTACTGTTGCGTTCTAGTTTCATTTCAAAACTTAAACAGCAAAATAAAACATGTCTTGACTGATCTGAGATACATGGAATATTAAGAAAATTTGATTTACGAAATATTTTTTTTTAAACTGAATAATTAAATCTGTATTAAAAATGTGTTAAATTTCACATCCCTGAACTGATCCTGATGACCGTGCAGAAACAGTCTCTCTGCTTACACTCTGGACTGCAAAGAATAACAACTGTATGCTGTAGGACCTGTAGCTACTGAAAATTTTACCAACCTCCAAATAAGCTCCTGTTGCTGCTGTAAAATAATGTGTTTCACATTTCAGTTAAGTTTCATTGACCATTCCCATTGACCGGGCCTTCATTTACATCATTGTCTGGAATGAACTCTGTGTTGTCTGTGCAAACCTTCTGTGGTTAGATTTTCATTTCCTTTGGTTTTAGCAACAGTCAAGAGATTTAAAGCTTTAAACAACATGCAAGTGCATAAAATCAGGATAAAGATAGCTGAATATGACAAATATTTTCCACTCTGAGCACAAGGTGGCGAGCCTGAGCGCATTCACACTTTTAAACAGTGCACTTCTTTGTCGTCAGGTAGTTTATTTGTACTGATTGTGTAATGCTGATCCTGCAGCACAGCGTTCCTCCTGTCACATGAGGCACAGTGTGAGTTCACTGTACCTGTGTATTTGTTCAAGCCGTTCTCAGCGTGCCGCCTCATTGGCTGCTTATTGTTAGTTTTAGGGCCATCCACAATTGGAATCTGTGTGGTTTTTGTGCTCTCAGGCTCTTTGAGTAATGTTTTCTTCACAATATTCCTTCCATGGCCCCTCCTGAGACACAGGAACAGCGAGTGAAGGACAATGTTATCACCTACTCCATTCGTGTGAACCCCATGGTTAAGCTGTTAATGGACGCTGCTTTTTTGTCTGAGTGCAGCAACATTATGTGCTGTCATGACTCTCTGATATTTGGGTCAGTTTTAAGTTTTTAACGTAAATATTGGTCATTTAATGGGTCTCTATTACAGGTCTAATTTGTTTATTATGTGGTATTCATTTACATGTTTAGTATTCGGATAGTTTATAGTTTATAATTCGTATAGTTTTAATATGATGGGTTAAGTGTAAACAGAGGTAGCTTTTGAGAATGGTTGATTGAGAATGAATGAAACAGCAAGTATTTTAATATGTGTCATGTCATAATGTCTCATGTGGTGAATCTTGACATAATCGTCGTCATGTAACCTGCAGCTGAAGACGCCTTCCTGTCGGCCATCATCAACTACACAAACAGCTCCACTGTGCACTTCAAGCTGTCACCCACTTACGTGCTGTATATGACCTGTCGCTATGTCATGTCCAGCCAGTACCGGCCGGACATCAGTCCGTCAGAGCGGACACACAAAGTCATCGCCATTGTCAACAAGATGGTGAGCATGATGGAAGGAGTCATTCAGGTGAGTGGTGTAAGTCTTTACATTCAATCTGTTCTGCATTTCTCTCAATAAAACCCTGTAGTCCTGGACATCATCCACAGCCCGTAATAAAGTTCCGCTCTTGCTGTGATATGAAAAACGCAGGAAACTCACCGTTTTATGGAAATTTGATCGAAATTATAAAGTGCTGAAGGGATTTGCCAGAGGTTCTACAGGCAACCTCTTCTGCAGATTTATATGTTCTGGTTTCTCTTTTGAAATGATTGCGAGCTCTTTTTACTGCACCGCAGTGCTTGGTGTCAGCTCTAATCCATCACATCTGATCCACTAAATAAGGGTCGTCAGGTACTGGTGATTATTAGAAGCAGGTGTGGTAAATTCAGGGTGCGTTAGAGGAACAAGAGCTGGACGAAGCACTGCTGCTTTCTCAGTTTTTAGTGTGCTGTAATTGCAATAGCTGCTCTGTAGGCGTAGTGCTGGGGTGTCTGATCTTGTCTGTAGAGAGCTGGGCGATTGACTTTTGATCCATTATCTGCCCCCAAATATGTCCTTTTAACTTAATGAGAAATTGAATCCTACAACTCCTTTGTCAAAATACCTAAAGTTAGAGTGTATTCAGTTTTAGGGCTATTGGTAATTACCAATAACAGGCATAAAATAATATCTATCGAAGCAATCTGCACTCCAATCTATTGCTATATTCCAGTCAAGGTTTTATTTCATTTACACCAACAGCAGTGAATTGCCCTCTTCATCAAAGTTGGAGTGAGAGTCAAGCACTATTTGTGTTTTCACAGGGACTGTTTTCCATTTTTATTTTTCTGATGCAGTTGCACTTATATTTTATTACATTGAAAACAGTAAAAAGGAGGAAGCAGGAGGGAAAGATGACAGTTATTCAGCTTTTTTAAATAAAAAAAAAAAGCTAAAAAACTGTCATAGATAATTGAGATCTCCTCCCTAGAAACACTAGCCTAAATCACGTGTACACATTCTACTTGAATGGCTTACATCTTCTTATACTACTCCCTACTTAAAGATTTACCATTTAAAACTCTCCTCTAGTTCTCCCACTGTCCTGAGGCTTGAGTACTTTTCCGCAGTTGTAAGTCACTGTCAATAAAAGCGTCTGCCTAATAAATGTAATGTAATCTATAACGATTTAAAGGGGGTTGCAGACTTTGGGTAACGGCCCATTCTGCTAAAAATTTCATACAGTATTAGATCATCTGTGAGGCACTGCGTCAACTCAGATCTTTCAGAACTAAAATTAGCAAATCAACTAGTAGCTTTGAGGTCTGATGTGGTAAAAATGAACTGCTAGACTTGATGTTTAGGTTGTAAAACTTATTTAGGTTTTTCTCGATTCCGTCATATCCAATTGAGATGACACAAAATCACATGCATATTGATTTGAGGCACCACAGTCGAATCTAGACAGCATTGTATCAAATGGATCAGAATAATGAATTTTTTTGTGTGTGAGAATTCGTTTGTGAGCAGAGCATGGGTAATCTAGTTGTTTGAAAAGTGCGACCAACTGAGAAAATTGGTAGAAGTCCCTGCTTGGTTTGTATGAAGTTACCACACAAGCCTTTGGCAGATTAAGACCAGACACCCCAGCTGTAGTGTCTTAGGCATGGCCTACATCACATTACACTTAGGAGCCCAAATCATTGCCTCTGCATTTGTGATCTCCCGCTCTCTCTCTGTTTCTCTCTTTCTCTGTCTCTCTCTCACTCTCTCTCTCTATTTCTCTCTGTTTCTCTCTCTCTCACTCTTTCTCTCTCTGTTTCTCTCCCTCATTCTCTCTCACACTCTCTCCCTCTGTTTCTCTCATTCTCTCTCTCTCTCTTTCTCTTTCTTACTCTCACTCGCTGTCTCTCTCTGTCTCTTTGTCTCTCTCTCACTCTCTCTGTCTCTCTCTCACTCATTGTCTCTCACTCTCTCTCTCTCTTTCTCTCACTCTCTCACTCTCTCTCACTCCCTCTTTCTCTGCCTCTTGCTCTATCTGTCTCTTGCTCGCGCTCTCTCTCTCTCTCTCTCTCTCTCTCTCTCTCTCTCTCTCTCTCTCTCTCTCTCTCTCTCTCTCTCTCTC
>JBBPCX010000160.1:2704820-2716613 GCA_037974365.1 Hydrocynus forskahlii
TCTCTCTCTCTCTCTCTCTCTCTCTCTCTCTCTCTCTCTCTCTCTCTCTCTCTCTCTCTCTCTCTCTCTCTTTCTTTGTGCGTGTGTCCAGTTTTGTCTGTGTGTTTCCCCTACCCTCTGTTTTACCTGATGTGTGCATCAAGTTAGCATTGAGGAGCCTGTGATCGTTTGCCTGAAGAATGAAACACACACTGTAGGTTTATTTGCTCCACTGGTTTGGCTGGCGCTCAGCTGCCGGTGTGGTGGGTGGCCCATCCAGCTGCGCTCGACTGCAGGAAGCATAACCAACGAACAGAAAGAGTGAAAAGAGTACAGTGAGATTTAACAAATCTCCTCTTAATCAGTAGATGGTGCCTTACCTCTAGTTTTTAATGCCCTGTGACCGACTTCTTCACTTACACATAAGCTCCTGACCCTCATAGCCCGTCATAAATCTGGCTGTGTATGATGAATGTATATACACACGCAGCAGATACATACTTGTGGCATCAGTGAAGTTCTATATATGCTAAGCTCACTCTGTGTCTGAGTGGCCAAAATCAGGATTACAGTTTTCAAATCCTTTTAAAAGTGGATTTTCATCTGCTATAATTTTTTTTCCACCAAATCTTAAGCCTCACGTTGGAGCTTTAATCCGTGACCCTAAGCAGATGAAGAGTGGTCAGTGGCTCAACACAGAGACAGCAAAAAAACTGCAGTCTTTTCACTCACTGTTATGATGCCAACACTATATTTCAGTACTGAAAAACTGAAGGGTTCCACTAATTTTTAAAAAATTTTGCATGATTCATTCAGTTATAATGTAAACAAGTCATTGAGTGTTATGATGTGAATTCTGGTATTCCAGAGGCACATTTGAGTTAAAGTTGTTCAGCGCGGTGGTCATATGGTGTCTAAAGCATTTAATATGTCTTAAAGCTCTTGTAGAAATGTATTACATTAATTGGTTTGTATCAGACATTGCACAATGTCTTATACAATATTCTAAAATACAGTCTTAATAATAAGGTTTTGCCCTAAGCCCTATGTTTTTAAAATGGGCAGAATTTAGTGTTACATGCAGGTTATTTAGCACTAACAACATATTCAAACAGAAAACACATGGTTATCTTCTGTGGTTAATAATATGTCTATTGTAGATGTTGAAACAAAACCTTGCATCTCCAAAAGAGAGAAAGAAAAGCACTCTTAACCTGTCATGGAAGTGAATGTAATTTTGGATCATTCATCTTATTTTCATACAAAATAAAGGCTGGATATTAGGGAACCAATGTAAAGTAATTTTTCCATATTACATAAAGTAATAAGAAAAACTACATCTTGATTAAAAGATGCAGTTTTTTTTATTAGATTGGAATCCTCTTTTCATTGTAGAAGCTTTAAGAGCAGACATTTAAGAGCAGATATTTTTGCGATGATTGATATAGGCCAAAGTTCTTTTCCCGTCATTGTTGTTGTTGTTCCCTGCATACATCTACTCTTAAACCTTTTTAATACCCAAAACTCAGTACATGACGGGCATCCGGCATTGTGTTGTTCACACATGCAGCCCTTAAACCATATATTATGAGAATTCGTTCTCTCATGAAAATAAAAAAGCAAGTAAATAGGATGTGACATGATCTTGAATGTTCGACAGCTCTTTCGTTTCTGAATTTTGTACAAAAATACACTCAAGCATTTTTTTCTCCACTCACAAAAACGGAAAACTGTCAAAACACAAATGTTTTGCTTTGTTGGCCATCAATATTGAGCCACACACACTAAACTTAGATTGTTACTGTTTCTCTCTAGAATTATGTACAGAATACACTCCCATGGTCTTCACTCGCTAAACTTAGATATCACAAACATTCAGCTTCGCCAGCTGTGACCAAGACCCCTCTGTACGTCCCAGTCATGCATTGACTTTTTCACACATGAGCCCCCCGGTGATGTCTGGGTGTTGTACTAGGTCTTATGAGGGTAAATTACAACGTCAGCTTTGTTGTCGTGTTTCAGTTATTCTCATACCATCTAACTGTCAGTAAAAGCCCACACAAAAGGCAGTCAAAGAGGCAAAACCGGCTTAAAATTTCTTGAATATAATCAGAATCAGAAAATGTAATTGAGGCAGGAGGAAAATTATGCACACATACACACACACACACACACAGGCACGTAGAAAAGAACAATATAAAGTCTGATGAATCCAGTTAGAGCTCTACGCTATGCTGTACACACAAATGATGGGGTTTGATACAATATATTTTACTTACAGTTAAGTGAATTACTAGTAACAAACATAGTGGTTAGGAGTATGTTACTGTGCACAAGAGAGTAATATTAACATAAGTAGTGAGTATAAACTTCTATGCTAACATTGATCAACATGCACAGCCCACATTTTGATGTGGGTCAGTACAGAGAAGAGGACGTTGGTCTGATGTAGGGTCAGCCTTGGGAAGAAGTTCAGCATGCCTTTGGGATGGGTGTGTGTGAGTGTACACATCATCAAGTGAAGTGTGTGTGTGTGAGAGAAGGTGTGTGTTTACATGCTTGTGAAATCTGTCCATGCCATGGCTGTTGTTGACAGTCTCTCTCTCTGTCCTGTCGGATGTCTGTCCCCCCCTCTTCCCACTCCTCTATCTCTGCAGGAGATTGCTGAAGGTGACCAGGTAGGAGATTGTACTGCCAGGGAGAGTTCTCTCTTTCTCTATCTCTCTCTTTCTCTCTCTCTCCCTCTCCATCTCTTTACCTCTCTCCCTCTCCCTCCTCAGTCAGCTTGGCTCAGCCTTCCATGCCTTATTTTCTCCCCATAACAGAAACCAAACAACCCAAACCAAACCCTCCAAATAATCCCTCCTCCAGCAGCTGGACTCGCTAAAAATGAAACATAACCCTCATTCAGCTCCAACCTGGACCATGTGATACTAAAACTATAATTAAAGATCTCTGACTCTGGCAACATTTTTAATTCTGGCATCTCCATGTTACCTTTGCTTCCTGCACTTCAGTATGGATGAGAGACAACCCTGTGTTCTTTTTGCTTATTTGTTTTGTTTTTGTTTTTGTTTCATTTCTTTTAATTAATGAATTAATTTGTTGTTTTTTTTCGTCTGTGGTTAACGTTATTGTTCTTCTGGATGCGTTCTATGGCCGAAACCACAGGGTTTGGGATGGGCGGGGGTGGGACCATCGTCGTCAAGGGGGGGATAGACGCGTGCGGTATACACACGGTTCCAGTTCAGAAAGTGTGTGTCTGGGCTGTGTGTATCCCTCTCTGTGTCCCGGGGACATTTTTTAAACTCCACAACAACCAGACACTGCTTCACTATGCTGCCTATCAGCCTGTCCTCTCAGTCTCAATCTCTGAAAAGTTTCGGGGGTTGTTAACTTGTTTGGTTGGAATCTGACTTCTAAAGGCTTCTACTCTTTGTTCATGACTGATGGAGCACAGTAGTCTGTGCTGACCCGACCGCTGCTGCTCTGCAGCAGAGCTTCAGCCAGAAATCCGACCTACACAAAACATAAGACAAATGTGGTCAATCAGCCAAGACCTGTTTGTTGTGATGTTCGTTTATCTATTTTTTTTTTTCCTGATGTAGTGAACAAGTGGGCCTAAGGCAGGCTTGTACCACTTCTTAGCATTGTGCAAACTGTGTGCCTAAATGATCACACCCTTGCCTGATACTGTGCATTTGCTAAATCTCATAGTCTTGCTTACTTGACTATTTACAGTAGTACATCCTGCTCTCTGTAAAAATGAATAAAATGTTTGACAAATATACTGTTACTGTTTTTAGTTATATGATGTACTTTTAGTTATATATGTACTTTTGCCTATGTTTGCAGATAATAGAATTGTCCAAAAGTGCATAAGTATATATATTTTGGATAACTTCATTTTGAGGCAAATGTGTCACGAGTCTGTGGAGGAAAAAAGGCAATGTGCAGTATGCTATTTTTAGGGTTGCGGGGTCACAGGAGTTTTTTGTGGTCTGAGGTGGCTTTTTCTTATTGTTTTCAATGGGAGAGAAGTGTTTGTGTGCTGTACTTGTTACCTTTTATGCTCCTTGTGCAGTTGGGTCTGTTTGTTTTTTTGTTTTTTTTTTCTTTTAGTATTTTAGTGTTTAGTATTTTTTTTTTTTGCGTTGTAGTCCTTAATGGACTTTTTACCAATTTTAGCTAGTTAGTCAGCTCAGAAGAATAGTGTGAACCCCACTGTTACAGCTTTAGTTCGAGTTAAAACCTCCCTTAGACATGTGGTTTAAACCCTGTTATTTGATCCTTGCATCTACGGTTTGAAACATGTCTTGGCTGAGTGGCTGCATTTGGATTAAGGTGTAAATTGTGTGAATTGTGATTTAAGACAGAACCACTGCTGTAACAGGTAGCAGGTGAAAATGGTGTTGAGCAGCCTGTCTTGCACAGAGCTGTGCTTCTTCTGTCCAGTTTGAGGCCTCGGTGTCTGGTTGTCGGTGAGAAGGGTGGGTTGTACAGGGGCACGAGTCTATCCTGGGACTGCTGCTGCTGCTTCTTTGTGGCTGTAAGAAACCCCTCTCCTCATCCATGTTCTCCTTGGCCCTCCCTAACACTGTTCTCTCTTACAGAAGCAGAAGAACATCGCTGGGGCTCTGGCCTTCTGGATGGCCAACGCCTCTGAGCTGCTCAACTTCATCAAGCAGGACAAAGACCTGAGCCGCATCACACTGGATGCACAGGACGTCCTTGCACACCTCGTCCAGATGGCCTTCAAGTGAGCATTGAGTAGTGAAGCAGATACGTCAGTGACTAAAAGATCAGTCTGTTGAATGGAGTCCAAAAAATACAACTGCTGAGGCCCTCTACTCTTCACTGAGCAACTATATATCACAAAAAAAAATTATCTTAGTCTTCTAGCAGCTCCTAATTAGGGTGATTGTGTCTGCAATCACACTACAGTTCTTAAGTTTTTAATATTCTTTTAATAGCTGGAATTTCACGTCTCTTCTCCTACAGTTTTGCAGCATTGGCGCTTAAAATGTCTGTTGATATCCAGTGTAGTGCGCATTTAAAAAGAATTTTTTGTGGTTGAGTTGCCTCTGTTAATGGGGAGAGAGAGCTGATAGTCGAGTCACCTTTAAAATGTGTGTCGGAGAGAGAGTCTGACATCACAGCTAAGGCAGCTGGTAAGGGACAAAACGCAGAGAAACAACACACAGCAGACTTATAAACACACTTCAAGACATGACACTAAAGTTATTTAAAACAAAAAAAAGATGTGTGTTACTGTTTGTTGTCTGTTCAGCCGTCCTTAACCGTAAATGGCTTGGTAAGAGCCAGCGAGTTCACACCCCTTGATGGTTCATAAGATTGTGGGTTCAAATCCACAGTGGGAATATTTTTTTGTTTTGTTTTTTTTAAGCACAAAGGTTTTTTGCCCATAAAACAAATGTTTGGGTGTCTCCATAATAGCCATGCAATCACACTTCGTATTTTCTCACGGAAAAGCATCTAGTTTTAAGTCTAGGCTTGCTAGTCTGAAGGGCATGTTTTCTAGTGGACTATAAAGCACAGAGGTATGTTGCTCTGGATAAGAGCGCCTGCCAAAAGCTGTAAATGGACCGAGTTTGGTTTGGCCACGTATACGTACACACAGATACAGGTCTTACCGAGATGAAGCCTCGCCATTATTTCAGTCTCCTTGACCCTGAGTGAGAGTGAAGGAATGGTAGTTGGCTAATACAACCCATATGCATTTAAGTGATCTGACAGCGCAGAACGGATGTGAGATGATTAGAAAATGATTTGTAAAATTGCTGTCTGAAATACGAGCTCAGCTTGGCCTTCCTCTGCATACAGCATTGTTTCTTACTATTTTAATTCTAGTATTCAGTTGTGCCAGCCCTTTCCCAAATGTACCAACATGTGACACCACGAGTGTTTGAGTCATTTTAGGAATGTTGCATAACTTAATTGCTTTGTTTTTTTTGTTTTTGTTTTTGTTTTGTTTTTTTAATGGTCATAAAGCACGACAGTAAAACTCCCTTTGCCTTTCACCAGCATATATGAGTGTAAGCTGTGTGTGTGTGTATGAGGAATGTTCTGGACCTGGCTTATATTGGCTTGGCTTTAGGCTAAGGAGGGCCTGTCTGCTCTCTTTAATACCTCTGCGATGGCCAGCTGAAATAACTGGCCTTTATGTGGTTTGGGAGATGGCTGGAATCTGTGTTTACTGAGTGATTCCAAAGGAAGTCCTCCCTCATCACTATCATTGGTTTTGTGGGTGTGTATATGGGCCTGTTTGGTTATTGTTGGTCCATGTGTTCAATCTGTATATATTGTGTGTTTTTCTTCAGGTACTTGGTACACTGTTTGCAGTCAGATCTGAATAACTACATGCCAGCGTTCCTGGATGACCCTGAGGAGCAGAACCCACAGAGGCCTAAGATAGGTGAGGAGTGGTCAAAAGGTGACATAATAAACAGGACTTTCCACAGACTTTATGATAAGAATAGAGCGGTGTGAACATCCCTTGAAAAGATGTACAAGCTGCTATTTCATTCAATGCGACTTCAGTACGAGCCCCCTTGTGGAGGAATTGAGCCACAGCAGCACTTGGAATTTGGTGAGGGAAGTTTTTTTTGGGGGGGGGGCGCATTTGAACATGCTTTCATGTTGTCAAGGGGTTGATTCATATTTGCTTACTTACCTAAGTTGTGTTTTTAAAAATATTAATACAATTTCATTGTAGATTCATTTATAAAATTTTATTTGTTAGTCTTTTGAAACTTCACAGGCTTTAAATAATTATTGGTAGGACCTGTAAACAAACAAAAACACAATAAAATGACCATAAAACTAAAAGATGCGTAGAAAATTGTTAAAAGACTGACAGGCTGTGTAACACTGAGAATATAGTTATAATGACATGAATATCTAAAGTTCATCATATTTCACAAGTGGAAAGCAAATCTTAAGACACATAACTTGATAAAACAAAATGAATGTAAACTGGTAGTTGCAGTATATATTATTTTATTTGCTACACAAGAGCTCTTGAAAAATGAAAGAATTTTTGGAGGACAGTTTTTATTTGTATTTAATATTTCGTGTACAAGTTTATCTTTTTCCAGGAAAAAAAAAAAAAACAATGTTCAACAATTCCACTCATCGTCCTTGTTCTCTCCCCTCAGAGGATGTGCTGCACACCCTGACCGGTGCCATGTCGTTGCTGCGCCGCTGTCGTGTAAATGCAGCCCTCACTATCCAGCTGTTCTCTCAGCTTTTCCACTTCATTAACATGTGGCTCTTCAACAAGCTGGTGACGGAGTCAGACTCAGGCCTGTGCTCACACTACTGGGGGGCTATTTTGCGCCAGCAGCTCAGCCACATAGAGGCCTGGGCTGAGAAACAAGGCCTGGAACTGGCTGCCGACTGCCACCTCAGTCGCATCGTACAGGTATGCACTCAGCATTCACCTACACTGTCCCTGCGCTTCTCCAGTCACTTATCTGTAAAGCATCAGACCGGTTCTGGCATGGACCGTTACCTTTTCTTCTTGCGTGAGCTGTTTCTCTAGCACTGTCTAATCATTATCTTGCCCTCTAGGCTACAACTCTCCTCACCATGGACAAATACTCAATACAAGATGTGCAGAACATCAACAACACATGCTTCAAGCTCAACTCTCTGCAGCTCAACGCCCTCATGAGCAACTACCACTGTGCCCCAGATGAGCCCTACATCCCTCCTGTGAGTGATTTCCCTCCCTCCCTCCCTCTCATGAGACGAGGGGAAAATAGTCCGAAATAGCCCTGTTCACATCGTTCTAAACTAAAATGGGGACTTAATATAATTACACTATTAAAAACTAACCTCCTGACCCCAGTAGTTCCCTACAGACTATTTACAATCACAGTAGCCAGTTTGAACAAAATTTGCCTCACCTATTAGGATCACTGATCCATGCATTTCCAAAGATCCTGTATGAATTGAATGAAAAGATCCTGTATGAATTGAATGAAAAGGATAGGAGAGGTAAACGACATGACTGTCATCCTCTTCAAACTTAAAACTTTACCTCTAGCCACTGCCTGTTTAGGTCATAGTGTTGCAATCTGCTGTAAATGTACCGGATCCAGCACTTCTTTACCTCTGCTCTCATTCACGCTTCACACTAAAGCAGTGGTAAAATTAGATTCTTCACTTATTACAAATACATTTCATAAACCAACAATCAAATATTTTCATTTTCAAATATAACACCAGCACATATCACATCTGAGTAAGAAGAGATTTGTTCTTATTGTTGTGTTTTTATTATTATTATTACAAATATTGTAAGTTAGTATGGAATCAAATAATTATCTAGCATTAAGTTCATTTATAATACTTTTTACTAAACCGTAATTAAAATATACAAGGAAACGAATAAACATTACTAACAATACTTATTTTAATAAGTTTAACATGCTAATCCCACTCAATCTTGCAACTCTGAAAATGTTCCTGCTGAGTCGACAGCATCTTTTTAAATATCACTGTGAAAATTTAAAGTTTTTGGTCTACTCTTGTCAGTGAACAGGGTGTGTAAAGTATTTCCAAGTGTGCGCACTCTAAACTGAGCCACGACAGCTTTATCACCCTGTGCAGTCTGAATCATTTTCCCACATCTGGGGTCGTTTTTCTGCACAGGGATGAAGACTAGCCCTGGATTACACAACTTCCTGAATGGTGATTCTTTAAAAAAAAAAAAAAGAAAGAAAGAAACTGTAGTTCAGGAATCAGCTGGAAAACTGTCCCTTGGGAGCTTTGTTCCTTTACATCTCTAGAAGCTTTTGGAGAGACTAAGGTAGCTAACAAGTAAAGGAAGGTTATTCTGAACCAGTTTCTTCCCTCAAACTTTGTCAAGTTCCTTATGTGCTCCTTATGTCATAACATGACCCTTTATGACATAAAAAAAAAAAATTGCAAAACTGCATCACATTGAAACAAGTAGCAGCCATTTGACGCATGTAGTTTTTATTGTGGTGCTAAAAGTTTGTGACTTTATTGTGGTCGTCTGTAGGAGTTAATTGACCACGTGGTGGCCGTGGCAGAGAACACGGCAGATGAACTGGCACGGAGCGACGGGCGGGAGGTCCAGCTGGAGGAGGATCCTGACCTGCAGCTGCCCTTCCTGCTGCCTGAGGACGGCTACTCCTGCGATGTCGTCCGCAACATTCCCAACGGCTTCCAGGAGTTTCTGGAGCCGCTCTGTCAGAGAGGTAGGGTCGGAGAGGACACAAGGTGTTCAAATATTCCGCTTCTGGCACGTTCCTGTCATGCTTTGGTAAAAAGCCAGCTGTTTTCATGAGAGGGAATCAGGTTTATCTTGTTTATTTAACGCTGATGTGTATCCAGTGGAATGCAGTTTGTTAAGGTCTCACAGAAAGAACAGTTCTGTTCGCTCACACTCTCTTATCTGTGTTTTTCACCCGAGACATGGTGTGAGTGTGTGTGAATATCCGTAAATATGGGAGAGAGAGGGAAGTTTTCGCTCTCGTATCTGAAGGTGTGTACGTGTGCTGACCTGCTCTACCTCCTTTTCCTCCAGCCTTCTGCCGTCTGACCCCTCACCCTCGCTCTCCCGGCACCTGGACCGTCTACTTTGAAGGAGCTGACTGTGATAGCCACTTCTCCGCTGAGAACTCAGACCTGGTAGGTCACATCAACAATGAAGGTCACACAAGGCAAAAGAGCAGGCACTCAGATAGCATGCAAAGGCTTAATCATGCTGCTTAGCTCACGGCACGTAGTGTGTTTCATTAAAAAACAAACAGTAAGTGGAAGGCCTTTCCTCTGAGCACAGTGTACTTTGTTCCAGAACATACCTTGCCTATGCTTTGTCATCAAAGCTTGTTTGTGATCAAATATTTCCGCTGTCATATAAAAACCTTATGTTTAAATGTTCGTTTTTCAAACAGGCATCTTTTACACTGTGTGAGCAAATCATGGTAAACAGATGGAAAGAAAAGGTCAAAAAAGACTTGATAGAGTTTTACATACTTAAGAGTCTTTTTCATTGTAAATTGTGAGTGATTCACAGTGATTGAAAGAAATGGTCCAAAATGGCTTAATAAAGTCTTACATACAAAAACTAATCTTATTTTTCACTGTAAATTGTGTGAGCAATTTGCAGTAAATGGATCAAAAGAAATGGTCCAAAATGGCTTAAGGTCAAACATACATAAAATAATGTTGTGTTTTTGGTTTTTTTTGGCCAGAGCTTTTGTTACGACAGCCCCAACTTTCAGAAATGAGACCACAAACGTACCACGATTTCATCGGTAATGCCGAAAGACACAGGAAAACGTCTGAAGCCAGTGTTGTTGAGGACCTACCTCAGTGTTAGATTTCAGTCAACACCGGTTCCACTGCAGGAGCTAATTAGTGACCCAGAGCGCTTTGGAGACTGGCTGTAAATGATAGCCTTCACCTCACCCTAATCACACAAACCCCCAAATTGTACTGCTTTCCCTGTAATTGCCCTGTTTTTCCTGACTCAGTTTTCATGCATCGTGCCCAAACGGCCCCAGACTGAGCCGGAGCGGGAGCCAGCGCTGAGCGTTGGAGCGCCACGCAGCTTTTGATGAATGCAGCCTGGCTTTGTGCCAAGCAGACCCACCCCCGCACCTCCGGCTCTCCTCCCTCATCTTCTCCATCATCTCAGCCATGCTGTGGCGGGGCAGCGCTGCTCTCTGGCTCTATCAGAGGCCTGACATACTGCTGTACAAACTGCAGCAACTCCATGCCGATCAAGGGTTGCATGTGGCTTTCCCTGAAACCGCACACTCACAGTTCTGTAACGACGGGTTAACATGGAGCGAAGTGAGCTAAATGTGCAAGTAATTTAAAGATTTTCCATGTAATTCTTTTTCCTTCTCATAACTAAGCGGCTCTAACCTGCCAGAGCCAATTCTCTGGCCTTAAAAAGTGTGTAAAATGTGCATGTTATTGAATGTTTTGCTTCTAAATCCTTATATAATTTCCCCTAACCTCCTGGAATGACCATGATGGTCATTGAGAAATGCACAAATGAGTGCTCTAAATGTCTTTTTTGCGTGTTGTTTTACTTAAGCTGCATAACTGAGCATCTCAAACACAGTTGGGCCCGCATTATGGTTTTGTCACCCCATCCTCCCTGCACAGTACCAGTTTTAAAGGTGTTATGAGCCTGCTTAACCATTTCCTGCGCCTTTTCACCAGAATTTCACCAACCAGTGTGGCCAGGATGCTGTGGCTTTGGAGGCCACTTTGCTGCAGTGCTTTTCTGAATTGTGCAACACTGAATTCAGTGCTAAATTTGTAGTCTGTTTTAGTGCTTTTATTCCTGGTTCTGGAGTACAGTGTGTGGCCAGGTTGCAAAACAATGGCTCAGTTTGCACTGTTGCAGCAAAATGCAGTGCCAGACATGGCACTGTGTAGAACACATTGCTGACTTTAGTACTTTTCTGAATGCAGTGCTGGATGTACCTCTTTTGATTGCATTGCTCTGAGTGCATTGCTGCAGTCACTTGTGCAGTTCTAAATGCAGCATGTGCTCCAGTGTAATTTCAAGCCCTCGTCCTGGACCACACCTCATCCAACTAATCAGGATGCTAAGTGATGGGAAACATTATCTCTGGGAACATTCTTAGGAAGCTCATCTCTGGCGAATTGGAACTGTTGGAGGGAGGGACTGTGGCACATTGTCTCCCTGTGGGAAGCTGGCCTCTCTCTCTCTCTCTCTCTCTCGCTCTCGCTCTCTTTCTGTCTCTCTCTCTCTGTCTCTCTCTCTGTTCTCTCCCC
>JBBPCX010000160.1:2717852-2731962 GCA_037974365.1 Hydrocynus forskahlii
AAAATGTGTGTGTGTATACATAGCGAGAGAGAGAGAGGTGTGTATTTGTATCTGTATGTATATGTGTGTAGATGTATGTACATAGCATATACGTGTGTGTGTACATGTATGACAAGAAGTTGGCAGCAAGAGGGCGTGGGGTGGAAGAGGGAGTGAGCGAAGCGAAGAAAGGAGGGGAGGAAAGAAGGGGGGGGCAAAGGCAGCAGGAGTGAGTGAGCGAGGGAGGGAGGGAGGGAGTGGAATGGAGTGGATTGGTGAGGAGAGGAGAGCAATGATAGGTTTTTTGGCCCGGTGTGTGTGGGGCAAACACAGCTGGGAGAAGCTCTAAAAGTTCACTCAAACTGTGGCTGAGCCACAAGAGCTGCTTGCATCCGGAGGCGTTACGCAACAGTCTGGATATGGCATTTCCTACACTGGGTGCTGCTCTTTACCAATTGGTGCTTTAGAATGTAGCACCTTGCTGAACTTTCCTTCGTCTTCACCTAGGAACTTGTCTTCTGCTCTGGGACCAGCTTATCCAGCACCACAGTCCTTGTAACATCTCTCGTTCTTCCAGAAAAGCAGCACCATGTGGTTCTCTGTGGTCGGGAGGAAAGACCAGTCGGTGAGGCACTGCTTTAGTTGGCGCGCGCGCGTGTGTGTGTGTGTGTGTGTGTGTGTGTCAGAGAGAGAGAGAGAATGTATAAGGAAACTCTGGCAGATGTTTGGGTGCTGCTGGACTGAGGGAGAAATGGGAGCACAGACGCCTATTCATTCCATGTGTCTGGCATGAGTTTACTTCACAATTAGAACCGTGAGCTACTTTTCCTCTCCAGGTGGCTGCTGCATTAGAGCTCAAGGATTCTGCTCAGCTGCATTCCTCTAAAGAATCAGATTCTTTTGTTTTAAAGCAGTTAACTTTCAGTTTCCATGTGAGATTTTTTTGTGTCCTTGGTCAGATTAAGCATGTACATTTGTATGTTTATCTTATGGTCGGGGACACAGGGTTAATAATTAAGAGGGTGTTTTTGTGGCAGTGGGCATGTGCACAGTCATGCAAAAGTTTGGTCGCCCCTGGTCAAATTATTTGTTTTTTAAGTTCTATAAGTACATGTCCTCTAGAGTTTGAAATTGCAGACTTTGCAGACTTTTAATGTACAATTTTAGAATTTTGGGGACTTTTTAATATAGTAAAAAAAGACAAAATGTTGTAAATGTTCTTTATGTAGAAGTTGTGCTGCCTATATAGGATAGGTATGTAGGTAGATAGATAAACAGAAATTGTAAAATTAGCAGCAAAACTATAAAATGGGCTTATTTTACTTTTGTGGATTTATTTTCTTTTGGAAAGTCAACAACACTTTAGGGTTCACTTTGCACTAGTACAATGATCTACAATTTCCTCCGAGATTTAAAGTCTCTGTCTGGCTATACTCTCAAAAATAAATGTTCTGTAAAAGGTTCTCTAAAAAGATGTTGTAGAAGATACAGAGTTTGGCTTGTCTGAAGAACACCCTTCATGAATAGTTCTTCAAAACAACTCGAATGTAGCTAAACATAGCAAAAATCTGTTTTAGCACCGTTATTATTAGGAGCACAGCCATGAAGCTAGATATTTCCATATGCATGTCCGGCAATGTGCCTAACTATTGTAACTATTTAATGACATGTATTAAAAGAAACAACGAATCCTGAGGCTCAGGCTGTGGACCTGCAAGTGTGTGGTGGTGTGTGTGTGAGATCATAGCTCCAATGGGACAATGTTGAGGAATGGTCACAAAAGCAGAGGGATATCCTGAGACCTCACACTGCTGTCAGGAGTTTGGGGAACTGTGTGTGGCCCAATCCCACGTTTCAGCCACCCTGCCAGATCTTTTTCCTCTCGTCTTATCACTTTATCCATCCAGCTGCCTCTCCCAAGCCATTGCAACTTTTGGTTTTGCTTGTTTGTTTGTCCAGTGTGGAGCACAATGGCATCGTGACTTCCCTCTCTGTAGGCCTGTCCTGTCTTGTGTACTGGACTAACAATGGGAGGATATGGCTTCATTACAAACGCCTGGACTTCCTGAACACTGTGAGAAGGAGGAGAGTCCAGAGAAGGACCTGAGCCGACTGTAGTTGTGTCTCCTGACTTCATGGGCCTCTTGACAGGAGCATTGCTGGACTGTAATGACCAGCCTCCACATGTTTGATGTACATAGTTTCATGGTATTGCACCAATACGCGTCATGCATTACCTTGCATGGTGCCGCAACAAAACAAACACACATAGTCATTTGCACTGGAGCTATAAGCTAATGTATTAAAACGGTAGTAGGAGTCTTCAGTTATATTGGCCTTGTAGATCAAGTTTAAAATTAAAGGAGAAAACTTTGCTAGAAGATAGGAGTTACTCAAATGTTTTCTGTAAATAGAACGTCAAAACTTCTGTCGACACATATCCAGTTCCTAATTGTGCATGTGGTTTAGGACATAGCATGACATACTGTAAGCTATGAAGATGAAAGAAACTTTACCCCTACAGGAAGCCATTTCAGACAACATTAGGGCAGGAGAGGACTGATCTTAAATCAGATTCCACTGTATTTATGGTGTTTTCCCGCAAAAGGATTGTAGGTCTGTACTCCCACTTCTGACGTGGTAAATGAAGGACCGTTGTTTAGCGTTTAATCTGTTGATGTTTTGTTCATATTTTTTCATTCATAGTAAAGCCATAAACCACACAGCACCTATCCTATACATGGCCAGCTCACATTTTTATGTTTTTGGCTGTTAACTCAGTATCAAGGGAGTGATAGAGGACCAATTAAGGGATTAACTGGTTCTACTGTAATTACACAACCACAAAGGCCACACATAACTACACATGGGGATGTTTGTGCTTCTTTTGAAATTAAGTTGCTAAATGTATTATATTAAACATCAGTCAGTCATAACATTACAAGCAGTGTTGTGCCAGTTCACACTGAAAAAGAACGAGTTCAAAATACAGTTCATTAAAATACAAATGAACTACTTCACGTTCACAGCTCAAAAAATGAACTAGTTCAGGTTAGTTTTTTTTTGTTGTTGTTTTTTTAACATTTTCTATGCAACGTACTTCTATCTGAGCCTCCTTCAATCTTCTCCTTCTATCTGTCATACGACTGAACAATCACAGACATAAGTTACATTAAAAACCAGTTTTGAGGTTGAGAATAGATCTTACCACTTAAGCAACGCATCACATTATGGTGAAAGTGGAAAAAATGAGGTACAGGTACACTGTATATGGAATTTTTATTCAGAAAACATTAACACAAAGACATATCTTTTAAAGTGCTCAGAAAAGAACATAACCAAAAATAAACTAAAAGCTGTTGTCTTTTTTAAACCTTATCAAACTAGTGAAAATGTACAGCTCTAAAAATCAATCATACAGTATTTAGCTGTACTAAACATAAATATCTTCCTTTTATAAGCTTATTTCCCATATGTATTTCTGCTGAGGTGTCCGAACTTGAAGCATGCTCTTGTGCTAGCCTGCTAGTGATGTGTCATGCGCAAAAGCATCGGCTCTAAGAGCTCTGAGAGTTTTTTTTTTTTTTTTTTTTTTTAAGTCAGAATGCCTGCTTCTGTAACAGAACAAATACACAAAATTAGGCAATTATAAGGCTTCCCATAAAAACACTGAATGCAAAAGGGTTTATCAACACACAAAGCATTCATATTTGCCAAGTTAGGCTAAAATATGAGGCTACAGATGATGATAAACTAAGAGCTGTTTGGGAGCCGAAAGAACCGGCTCTTCTTTGGGAGCCGTGCCATAAGAGCTGGCTCTCTGAAAAGAGCCGAACTTCCCATCACCTGAACTGCGTTCAGTCTCGCGAGAGTGAACGTCACTCATGGTTACATTCATAATTTGTAAACCGACTCGTTCAGTTCAGCGTTCGCAAAAAATAGGAACGTTTTCAATGAACGCCATTCATTGAATGCGTTTATGCACAATACTGATACAAGCACCTGCTTAATATTGTGAATTGCCTCCCTCATGCTGCCAAAACAGCTCTGACTCATCAAGGCATGGACTCTCCAAGACCTCACAAGTTTGGAGGCCAAGACAACAACTTCAACTCTGTCAGGTTCCTCATATTCCGCAAACCAATCCTGAACAGTTTGTGCTTGCCTTGTGTTATAAATTGTGTTGACATTTTGGAGTGCAGTGCCATACAAGACCATGTTTGCATAGCTCATAGCTCTTAGTGTTGTTTTTCATATATTTGCATGTAGTATGTGTCCTGCCTGAGTACTTTGTAATAAACCACTCTGACAAGTCTGTACTACCTTGATGTTGAGCTGGATACAGTTTAAGAGGGAAATTTTGAGAATGTAATTACAGGAACAATTTGACTGAGTATTGACTTCTGGTTGGCTGTATTAGCCTCACATCTCCAGTTCTAAATTAGATTTTTTACCAAACCATTCCTGCGGCCCATATTTACGTCCCTGTCCACCGATTTGGACGCTGGGCACTTTTTCCCCATTTTACAGTTTTTGCTGTTGGCTGAAGATGCGATCTTTTGACAGCTTTGAGAGCAGCACCTCAGAAGAGCCAGTTCACTTCGGTCCTAAAGCAAAATCAGAGCCGACAGCCCTTTCAGTTGTCCAAATACAGTAGTTTCAAACTGTCAGCTTGCATTTGTCAGGACAGTCACATGGTTGACATTGTGTTTGTTCCATATTTGACTCTGTATGCCAAAAAGGTCTGCAGGGAATTGTAATAAGAGTTGTAGAGCATGAAAAAATGCTGAACTGTTTTAAATTACATAGTGCTTTGCTCTTTTTGTGATTGTGCTTATCAATACGTATTGTACTGATTTTGTACGCAGTTGATAAGTAATCTCAAATAGAAGTGTAGTTTATGTACAGTGCAGTTTGACGTACTGCTGTGTTTTTGTTAGTTAAGCTAGTTTATGACCTGAACGTTAGATGTTCTCCTCAGTGCTCAGTAAAGTGGTGAGATTTCAGTCTCTGAAGACACTGAGGGTCTCAGCAGTTCTGACAGTCAGGTGATCTTTGAATAAGTTTGATGCATGTCTTTGTCTCTAAAAATGGACAACAGGACACAACACTCTGTGTCTTGGTGCTACTCCTATTTTTGTAAGGAACTTTGTCCATTTTTTGTCCAGAAAATGCTTCATAGCTTGAGAGCAAGCCTAAAGAAACAGTTTTGCTGAGCTGCTCTTGTAAAACCCTGTGAAAGTGAGGTATGGATGATCTGTTTCTTACACACCTCTATGGTTGGAGTTATCCCTATATGGACACAGGAACAGAAAATAAGACTTGCTTGTTTAGACGTAGTTTTAGCGGAAGGCCGCGTGCTTGGCTGTCCCCACCCTGCAGTCAGTGGAGTATGAAGTTGAGCAGACACTGTTTGGTCTCTGTTAACTCAAGCCAGCAGCCCACAGCCTCTTGCTCATTTAAGCCCCTTAGACGTGATGAATGCCCCCGGCTGCAAGCAGCTCATTACTGAAAGCCTCTTGTTCTGGCGATGACATTTTGCACCCAGCTTCAGTCGAAGAAAGAAACAACCCCAGCGGCCTGTCTGTCCTCACCTCATGATCTAGCTGGAGCTCCAGCTCTCCTTCAACAGATACTGAGGTCGACCATTAGGGCTACTGGCACCGTGTCAGAAAACTATATCAAAAGGATTCTTCTTTTTTCCACTGGCCAGTCAAAAGATTTTCTTCATTTGTGTTTTGCTCAGTATTACCTAAAACTACACTTTACTAACGAAAATATTTACAGTATGTTCGCCATTTGAGTGCATTAGTCCAGAAACGTCATTTTATTTATTAATCACAACTGATCTACAAAAAGTCGTGTCTATAATTACAACGTAGAGCAACAGACAAGTATTAGATATTTAATGGTGGCGCAGTACAATCCACATCACTCTTTGATGTATCAAGATATTGCAGTTGGGTCTAGATGGTTAATGCTCAAATCTCCACTTGGCACATTTCTGCCAGTTATACAATGCAGCAGACATCAAGCTGCGTATAGAAACTATAGATGAAGCTGCATGACATTTGCTGGCATTTTATGGTTAATGTCATTGACATTAAGTGGGTATTTTGTATACATTGACTGGGTTGCACACAGTTGTATGCAAAGATTTGTGTGTGCAGGTGAAATGACATTTCCCATGTCACCAAATTCACCTGATGACATACAGCATCCTCGACAAACTACACACTTCTGAACACTCTAATGTTCAGCTACTGTTCATTTGCTGAATTTAAAAGATTGGAAAATACATTTAAAAACATCTGGCCTATGCAAAGTTTTGATACAAGATTAAACTTAGCAAATGAATATAAATTGCTAGATGACGTTTGTTTATTTTCACCTACAAAAATCAGTATGTCATACACCACATATACACAAATAAACAGTGATGTCTGATACAATAGACTGAAAATAAGGGTAAAACTTTATCTTTTTATTTTGTTTTAGGTTTGGTTGTGTTTATTCCCCAGTTATGACAGTTGTGTTGTGTTTCCAAGTGTGTCAAAGCTGAAGTCAGTCTTAGAAAGCATACAATATGTTTTGTTGCTTTAATATACAACTAGTCCTGTAACAATTCACTCTCTTGTTTTTTTCCTGCTACTTGCACCCTGTACTTTATTTTATTATGACTTCACCCCAAACTCAGTCAGTGAGTGGCACATAATCCGATAAAATCTCTGACAAGTGATAATTGCCTATGTTGAGGACAAATATTGGATTTTTTTTAACAGCTTGCCGTAATCACAGTTTTGGCAGTGAAATTGATTATCCTGACTTTGTAGCAAGAAGTTATGATAATTTTTTATTATATTGCCCAACCAGAGAAAAAGAAGTGGCTGTATTCTGTAAATACTCACAGGGGCCCTGTTACACTCCAGGTCATACACACTGCTACAACCGTCCGGGGCTGTTAACAAAGTGCAGGCATGGCCAGTTTAACTGCCTCAGCTGAACAGTTTGGGTCCCTAAGGAGCCCACGCTTAGTTTACCCTTCTAAACGCCACTGTAAATCCCTGAAAGGAAGTTTGAGGTATGGAGTATGACAACTGAAGGGAATAGAGCCTCAGTGAGGATGGAGCTGCAGAAGCACATGCCATCAGGACAGCAGCAGCCAGCGTCAGCTTCCAGTTCCAATTTCCTGTATTTGCGAAGGCAGGTTGCAGGCCTCTTCCGAGACGGGAAGCGTCAGGGTGGGGTCCTGATGGCTCTGGGTACTCTTTGGTCGCTGGATGGAGTGTTAAGACTGGGCTATTTGGGTGGGTGTGGGTGTGTGTGCGCGCATGTTTGAAAGTTTAGAGCATTTTTTCCAGGTGTCTAGTCTGCCTTGCACGGTGCTCTGGCCCTCTGGCCCTCTTTATTGCCGTGTCAGGCTGCAGCAGGTAGGCGTGATATGTGCTCTGGCCATGAGATGTTTGTGCTGCTGATGACTAATGAGCAGATGCTTCACCGAGCCTTGTGGATGTGTCCGGTTTCAGTAGCTGAGGGTTGGTTGGACTCAACCATATGGTTATGTAGCCAGTCTTTAATTAAACCATTGGATATGACCAGCCTTCTGACCTACTGAAACATTTCCATACTTGCTTAAGGAGGAGCAATGAAGTTCATATTCGCTCTCAAGGGCACACATTAATGCTTGTGAATTCTCTTCTTAAAAGCTCCATTCAACATGCTATTTAGGCAACAAGTTCCACTTTGCTGTTTAAAAGACCACATTTATACATTAAGTGCTTCTATTTACACACACGCGCGTGCAGGCGCAAACTTGCTGCAGCATGCATTAGCTTTGTGCACTCTAATTGTCTCCATTGTGCTGCACATTTGCAGCTCCTGGCAGTAATCATGGGTGTGAAATTCCTCATACACCAGCACACGCAAATAAAAAATACTGTGAACTCTGTTAGGTGCGGTTTTGCTTCATCTCCTGCAATACCTGCTGTTCACATGATGGGCTGATAATCAGTGAAAATGAACTTTTTTCACAGCATCTGCTCTCACTACCCCAGACTTTTCCAGCTGCTTGAGACACCCATGTTTTTGTTAAAAGTAGGGATGGGAGAAAACAATCTGCAACGTAGTATTCCGGTATTTAAAGTGAAAACGTCTCGTTGACCTTAAGATTTTACACATACTTCTGTTTAGAATGTCATTTAAAGTTAAACAGTATTACATTTCTGTGGATAGAATGACTTATCTTGACAATTCACAGGCCTGCAACAGTCTTGAAATATATCTGATGATTAGTTGTCATATAATTAATTGTGATTAACAAACGAATAGTCCTTTTTTGTTCATTTTATGCATCCGAAGCACAAGCCTGTATGATATCTTGCTTCCTTCCTGTGGATACTTGGTATGCTAATGTAATGTTGTGTTAAGATGAAATGACTTTACTGAACACACACACAATTACTAAGGAATCATGTGTGTCAATCAAGCAAAGTTTACATGTTCTCTTGAAGGTGTGAAAATTTGAGCAGAAACACTGGCATAGAACATTAACAGTGCTTACAAGCAGTTATAGCATGTGCCCTGGTGAATGTTTTCCATGCATTTTTCATACAGTCATATGCAAATGTTTAGTCGGTCCTTGTTAAATTACATGTTTAGTTCATTTTCTAAGTCAAAATGAGCATAATCTTCTAGAGAGAATGCATCTCTGTACATTTTATTTACTTAATGTAACATATTAGGTAAAATGAACCTAAAATTGTGGCCTGTACAAAAGACGTTTCATTTTGTGTATATTTTCTAATATGGTAAACCTAGCAAAATAAATGGCGAAATTAAATTTGTTAAAAAGAAGAAGGAAAAAAAAGTTTGTCACTTTCACATAGTTGATGACTGTCTGTCATGTGATTTGACTGAGTGCGTAAAGCTTTGCATACAACTCTGTCTTCAGCCAACTGAGAAAAAATGCACTCAGTTCACACCCTGCTTGTTTTTACACAATTGCATAATCAAATGGTCATGTTTACAATCAGGTCATTTTGATGAGGTGATTGACAGGCCTAATCACAATAGAATCATATTGTGACTCAGGTATCGTAATACATCAAGGGGTCTCTAGTGGCTCCCACCCATATAAGGGGTAAAAGAGGAATGCAGTAAGACCCATCCCAGCATGGTTTGGTTTACCTAAGTGAAGCTGTGCATTAGTGCAGTCACAGGAAATTGACTGATAGGCTGCTGAATATAATCAGTAGTTCTGTGGAAGCCGGGTGGTGCTCAGATACAACGGCACCTGCCAAAAATCAGGTGGGACTGGTTTCGAGTCAAGTGTTTGTTAAGCAGCAGTGAACCTCCTGTTTTTTTGTGACCCTCACCTCAGAAGCACTTTTCTTGTTATCGTGCATCTGACTTTGTTTAACGACTTTAATAGTCTCCCTCCTCTTTTGTGGGCTGAGGTTTTGCTGTGCTCCTCAGTGGAGATGTCCTGTGGGCCTGGAGGAGGCAGCAGGATGCGTGCTCAACCATCGCATTCCCAGCTGCCAGATTGCCTCGAGCAGAGAGCTACTTTGCGTTTCTCACGCTCTGACTTTTCTCTTTAATGTGAAGAAATATGTTCTTGCGGTGTACCTGGCAGCATGTGCATATCTCAGCTGGAGAGCAGGTGTCTACCAGCCAGCAAGTTAAAGGGAGAGTTTGATGAAAAAAACGGTGCCTTATCCCAGCTGTAGTTAGGAAGCCAAATTATGTTTGGTGTATTTATATACTCATTGTACCAGTGCTGTAAGGCTAAAGTACCTAACGGTGAATAGTTTATACCTCACCAATTAGCACTGTGCAGATTGTCATCACACATTTGCCCCAGTTATGTCAAGTTAAGTCATCTCAAATAGACTTGAGGATGTGGTTTATATGGATACACATATGGCGAGTTCCCACTGGCACAAGGAACTGACATACCAGAAATTAGTGTTTTTCCATTGCGAATAAAGCGAACCATACCCAAGCCTTACCCGAGCAGCTCGCCGGCAGGTCTCTGCTTTTTTACTGGTCAAAATGTTGCCATTACATCAGAAGGACTTGGAAAGGGGCCATTGTTTTTTTTTACTGTCCATGCCAAAAAAAAAATAACTGGGAAGTCAACAAAGTACAAGCACTAGTGGATGTTTGTGCTGAAGATACATTTCAGTGGGAGTTTTCTAACACTGTGAGAAATATGAAGGTATGCCAGGATCTTAACTGGGTTAGGTACTCGTGGCACTGCTAGACAATCCCAAGGAAAAATGATAAAAACTCAAACAAGACTCTAAAAAATAAAAGACCACAATAACAAAAGCGGCTCTGACAGAAAAACTTACTGCTGGTACCACACCAGTTTTGTGAAAACGAACGACCATAAACTTTGGGTAGAGAATCGACCTGCTAGCATGTCAGAAACACTATTACTTGGCTGAGACACGTTGGAAAATCAAAATGTGCTACAATTTCCGTCCCAACGCAATACGGTTTAGGTACAGCACGGTTCCTGTAGACCAATTGAAAAGTGCCTATACTGTTAAAATGGACAAAAGTGCATTGCATTCTTAGTTCTTAGTCTATTGCCATCATGTCTCTGTGTTAGAGTGGGGTGTTTCTGTCCCCTAGTGTGTCTGATGAACTAAGGCTCAGATTCCTTTCTGTTGTTTGGCTTGTAGGCCATAGTGTTTTCCGAACAACAGGATGCAGGGGGTTTTCTGGCTATCCCAGCTAAATGCTGGAACTTGTGTTTGGCTCATTGTGTCCAAGCTCCTCAGGGTGTGCTGACTGCTCCGCTGGGACTTCTGCAGTCCCCACCTCCAACTCTTCTCATCTCAAATGCGTTCCCTTATGAGAAGAAGTCAGTGATGACACTGTTGTAAAAGAAATACAGCCATAGAGTTCCTGTATTTCCAGCCATTAAGCAACATTTTGATTTTGCATCAACATGGAGAACAGTACGGTGGTAGGATTTGTTACTTTAACGACTTCTCTAATTTGTGCTGCTTTGTTGTATGATTTTTGGTTTCCTCTCAGACACGCAAAGGAACTTATTCCTTTGAAAACAGGGATATAAACCAATCACTAACAACATGGTTTTGTTCATTGTGGTATTTCCACTGATTGTTATTGTGGAGCTTACATGTTGCAGGCCAAAAGGGATTCAAGTTATTGGGTTCATTTTTGTTTGTGTGTGGCTGTTCCACTCATGATGTAATTCTAGACCAGCATGGTGCATTGAAACTTCTCAGGCTGTTAAATGGATTGTAGTAAAGTTCCTGCTGCCTTACTTGCCCATAGCTAGCATAGGCATCATGTGTGCCTGTGTGTGTTTGTCCGTGTGTATGTGAGGCAGTGGCGTGTGTCCCAGTCTGGACCTTAGGCTGTATATTCATACATAACTTTTTATATTTGTGGTTAGTTCATGGATGGTTAAACCTGTAAAATGTGTGTGGTGTTTGTGTGAAGTCTGTAAATGAAGTGTGCTGTGGTGGTGAGGGTATATTCCAATAATATTCAGTGCTGTGGGTGGGCCATTATATAGGTGTTATTACTGAGATGTTATATGCATTTCCCAGGCATATTCTATTACAATTTATTCCACATTGTGCAGCTCTTCACCAGAATTGCTGCTTCACAGCCCATCTTCTTCCACAAATAACACTAACAAGTCTCTACAAGTCTCCGCCATTGGCCATCCAAGGGCATTTGGCTTTCCTTTGCAGCGAGTTGTTCTTTCTAACACTAAACTGACATTTCTCGCAGGTGTACTCTCTAAAAACAGCTCCAGCACCAAGGCCCCCAGGCAGTAACTTGTTGTCTAGCCAGTCGGACTGAACTTTGCTTTTGGAGTATCTCCAGATGCAAACTATGTCCTGAGTTTACCTGAAGTCTTTCGTGAGAGATACACGGGTTGTGTCTCCGCCACTGGTGCTGTCAGGTGTTGTGTGTGGGACGTTGATGCCAGTGCTCACTCCCAGAGCTTTCATTAGAATGTACAGGGGCCTAAGAGCATACTGAGGAAGGAGCATGGGGCTGCATGGCATGTTGATATGGCATCCAAATATATTTCCCTTTGTCATTCATTCAACTATCCATACTTATTCAATGTGTTTTCTAATGCAGAATTTGGCTACACTCTCTCTTGTTTTGTGACACTTTCTTCAAACTTGTAGGCCTTAATATTCTTCCGTTTGGGTGGGTTATATTTTAAATAATGAGAATATTGGTATTTATCAGTAATGACTTGATTTGACTTTAGTAAATTGGGACAACATTAGTCATTTTCCAAATCACTTATTGTCCAAACCCTTCTCTTCAGTACTAAAATATGTGTAGGTAGCTTAAAAATATCTTATATTAAATATCTTATATTAAAAATATATCCTGTCCTGTCTTGCAAGTAAGTGTACATGACCACTAGTGACCACAGGAAAAACTGTTCATGATTAGAATGGCAGAATAATTTAAAAAAATACCTCAAATGGTTAATTGATATGAAAGTTGACTAATTGATTTTTTTTTGCTCAGGCCCACATTCAGGACCAAGACCTCCACAGTATGATCACAGCCTGATTGTATTATCATGCCATACCATACCACTTTATTTATAAAGCACTTTAAAACAACAAGGCCGACCAAAGTGCTCTACAATAAAACCAAACACAAAACACAAAGGTCATACAAGCCAATGAATAAAAGAAACAGGTATTGCCTGGTATACTGTTGGGTTTGGTGAAGAAAAGGGTTGTAAGACATTCAGAAGCACAACAGCGGGTAGTTTGGACGACAGGTGTGTACTGTAGATAATTCAGACTGCTGTTCTTATGTTACTGCTGGTAGTGGGGTTTTCCAGCTCTCCTCTGACCACTGATCTCTGTCCAGTCATGCTCCCAGAGGAGCTGGTGATAACACATTACCTGTGGTGGGGTAATGAAGCCCACATTGTTCAGTAGACCAGGTAGGGTGTGTGTTTGTGACTCAGTAGATGGTGTGTTGCTTTGACCCTGTGCTGGGAATTACAGTAAACACAATCTAGATGGTGATGATCTGCAGAGTCTCCTGGCCTTGAGGTTGAAACCAAACCCCAAACTAAATATGTTTCATCCCTTTATAAGGCATGAGTGCAAAATAAGAAATATTTCCCATGAGTGCAGAGTCTTTCATGGCTGCTGTTCTGGGGCTGTGTTTGTTCAGGTGTGAATGTTCTGCTGTTGGAAAACCTGCTGTTATTCAGCCTGGATTTGCGGTTGAGATCCTAGGCAGGTTTTACCTGAGTAGATCTGAGAGATCAGGACATGAAGCTTCTCCACACATGATTCTCTCAGGAGTGGGAGGCCAGCAGGGACAATAATGTAAATTTAGTTGATCAATTACCGCCTGCAGAGCGATCACAATCTGGGCACTGCAGGGCCTTAACGTTTGCTTGCCTTTTGCCAGATGTAATATGATTGTCGTAATAGTAATTTTTTATTTAAAATCTGAATTTTTTATAATTACATTGGTGATAACCGTAGGTAAGAATAATTTCACAGAGGTAGTGGTTCAATAAGGGCAAGATAATACAAAAAAAATAACATTGAACATGAAAGATAAAGATGACCAATTGCTCAATTATCGGCCCAAGACTAGTGGGAGATGTATCAGTATAAAAGTGAAAACTGCTGTGGCATCATCTTTCAAGATGGATATTAGTAGGAATGCATGATCAGGCATCATGAGCAGTAAATTAATTTGGCTTTGGCAAGTAGAACGTACTGATATTAATTCATTATTTATTTCATATATTCACACAGTGATTACATGTCTCTAGAAAAGTGTCCAACTTTTCTCTGAAGAATCGGCCATATAAGTTTGTGTCATTGCTTCATTAGATTTTAGTTTATTGAGGATGCCACGCCATGGTGAATAGCATACAAGTGGGGAAGGTAAATTAAGCCTAAATAATTAGTAAAATTCTTATACTCTCAAAACAACTGTAAAAAAATAGCAAACATTCACACAGGTAATCGGAATTAGCACAGATTCTTACTTTGTGAAGGTAGGCAAGGCAAGGCAAGTTTATTTATATAGCACATTTCATACACAGAGGTAATTCAAAGTGCTTTACATAAAAGGA